>JAOTAZ010000001.1:20305511-20357230 GCA_025629785.1 Erythroxylum oxycarpum | reverse complement strand
ACATAAAATAAAATAAAATTTATTAAATAATTAATACTAATATTTTTATATAATTAATAATTAAATAATAAACCTCCTGCAACAACCATTTTAATATAAGGGGTATAAAAGTCATTTATTATACATTACATTCTATTCCATCCATCTTCCAAATAATGTTTCACTACATTACATTATGAACCCTTTCATCCTTCCCAAACAACTTTTTACTATATTACATTCCATTCTATTATAAACCATTTCATTCCCTTCCATTCCATTACATTCCATTCTATTAATTAACATCAAACTAAACAGGGCCTGAAGGGTTTAAGGTACTAATTAAAATTTGTGATTAACAATTTTTAAAAATATTTTTTATTTTTTCATATTTATATTATATATATTGACTACATAATTTAAAAAAATATAAATGATTAATATTTGAGGAAATATATGTGTAGAGAATCACCAAACTATTAGTATTACTTTTTCTTTAAAAAAAACCTTAATACACATTAATCATAGTGTTTTCCAGACGAAATGAATTTTAAAATTAAAAATTAAAATCTATGCTTACTTTTTCACTCGGATGGCAAAAAAGTCGCTTAGGTGGGACATGATCTTTTGTACCCTTATTCTATACCTACTCCGTATTCATTGTATCTTAACCATCTATTTTTGTGGGTCTCACATGAATGGATGGTTCAGATACAATAGATCAGAATAGGTACAGAATAATAGATACAAAAGATTTGAGGGCCGCTTAGGTTGGAAAGGCTTGCCCAATTTTTTAAAATTAAAAATATAAAATTTTTATTTCGTTAAAAATAATCTCATTTTATATTTTTAATTTTAACAAAGAAAATCGCAAAAAAGAAAGAAAAAAAACTCCCTGTTGCCCAATTAATTTGGGATTTCATATGGTTCTGTTGTGCCCCTACCCTACCCTGTGTCTCTGGTCCCTATATTTTCAATTCCTCGTCTTTCCTGGGGCTGGACATAATTGAAACTTTCATGCCCAGATCAAATTTGTCCTCAGATTCTTCCTCAATTTCTCTTCTGGGTCTGGTTTTTTCCTTCAAAGCTCAATTTTTAAACTGATATCTCTTATATTTCAAAAATGGGTAAAAATCAAGCGTACAAAGCTATGCAGAGAGCGAGGCTCGGCTCCAGCTCCGCAGGACCTGTAGAGATCGAAGACGGCATGGTTTGTACCCTTTCATACTATTCTTTGTGACTCGGGAGTTTCCAATTTCTGAATTCATAAAATTTGACATTTTTTGTCACCTACTTGCTGTAAATGTTGGTTTTTGTGTCGGAGTTACATGCTCTAGATTGACTTCTGTTTACTTGGGGTGTATTGATGATGTCGTTGAATTTTTATTGTATCTATTTGCGTCAATGAATGGCATTTGATGCTGGATTCTACTTGTTTTGATGTTTTACCTATTTATCAACAGCAGTGTTGTGTTGATTACTGCTGCTGCTGGATATATATTATTTATGACCAGAGATTGGTTCCTATGATTCCAGGCTTGGAAAATGTCATGTATGTTAGTAAACAAGCTTATGGTGTTACTAGACAAGCTTATGGTGCATCAACTATCAGTATGCTAGAATTTAGAATGTTTGTGGATCGGGCTAACTGCTATCTAAACTAATAATATTATTGCACTGAATGAACAGAATAGTTTGCATGACTCAAAGATCATATTGTTATGGATCAGTGCCTTCGGTATCTTGTTTGGTGTCACTTTTTCTTCATAATTTAATCTTGTAGGACTGTCAGCTTTAACAAAATTAATTTGCAAATGAAAGGATTGAGAGGATCTTGCCAAGAACTTATTTCAGATTATTGATATCCAATCGGGCAATGTGGTAGCTTTTGTAGCGTGGACCATACCTGCTTCTCCTCCTTGTTCTTCTTTCCAATTTTTATTCCTAGGACATTTCTGATGAGGAGAGTCACAGGTGGATAGTTCTTTTCATTCACCAGAATGGCATGCTGCTCGTTTGGCCAGCCTTAAAACCTCACACACTATTACGTGGGAAGAATTCAAAAAGAAGAAAAAGGTAGCTATATAATCTTATTGTCCTTTACTCACTGTAGCTTATAGTAGTGTTGCCATTGCTATCTTGATTTGAGCCGTATTTTTCCATAACATAATGGTTTCACAGGCACAAGCATGCACTTATTCATCCATTTGCAAATCGATTATGGTTCCTGTTAGGTAAATGTCAAATCGTTAATAGTGAAGAGAAATCTATCTCATCAAAAGCCACAGAAACTATTTTCTAGAATCTTTTTCATGGTTAACTGAGTAAGATAGTTTGTCAACTCCTTTAATCTATGATGTGATATTTTATGGTCAAGGGAACTATAAGATATATGATACTGAATGAGAGAAATTTCAAGCAACCATGTATCACGAGATCAAGCATAATTTTGGTGAAAGGTTGAAAGTTATGTTAGCTGTTGCATAACTATTTTGTCAATGTCTTTATGGCTTAAATTGTTTTGCTGAAATCTTTTTCTGGATTAAAGTCTCGATAAATTGAATCATTAAAGATGTGATGTATCTGACTTGCATTTTAACCATGCTCTAGGCTTTCGGTAATGAAGGTCTTCATGTGTATGTTCATTTCTATCACTATCACTTGATTTTAAATTATGTGCTATGAGACACACTTCTGCATTGATTTTGCACTTGTTGTGATAGGAAGATGAAATTAGAAAGGAGGAACTTGAAGCAGATACAGACAAGATGATGAGAGAGTACAGAGCGCAACTAGATGCTGAAAGAGCACGCAAACTTGCCCATGGCAGGAATCACTCCCGCAGCAAGTCTAAACATGAAAAAGGTACGTGCAAAACACCATTATAATATCTTATCATGTACTGTCATTGCCCATCATTTTTGCACTGCTGAATGCAAGCCATATGTTGCAGATAGGAAGGACAAGGATGTGAAGAAACGGAGCAGCAAAAAGAGGAAGGTACTTACATGTTCTTACTGTTAATCTTCTGAGTTGTGTTTACCTGAATATATCTTGCAGATTATGTAGATCTTCGATCTTTGACTTAATTGGTTGATTTTATATGAGAAAAATATTTTGATTCAGTTTTTTTTACTTATTGTCCATCCTCTGTGATGGACATTCTTACGGACTAGCTGTGTTTTTCCCATGCCTCATTAAATTCTTGTCAACTGAGAAGAATTTATTTTTTAATAGGATTGAACATTCTCTTGCGCTATAAATAATTCTAGAGACCATCAATCCAGAATGAAAACATGTCACAAAGTTTGGAGGACTTAAATCTAATTCTTCCTTACCAATTTAATTATCTCATAACGTCACTGTCTTTCTCTTCATATCGAAGTTATTCTTAGATTTTGGTTCACGTTATTTAAGTTGTATCACATTTCTTAACCGATATATCAACCCGATATTGTTCCTATAATACAATCTTAAAATAAGTAGAACATTAGCATTTTCTGGGTGTATAGGATGGATAGTTGTCATTGAACATTTTGGTATGTTTTTGCATGTCCTTACTGTGATTTCTGTGTGTCCCCTTTGAGACTGCATGGTTGCAAGGGGATGTGTAATTGTTTATTTCCTTGGTTTAATGTTATAACATTCCATCCTAAAGGGCCTTAGTTTATTCCTGGTTTATTAATAAGTCAATTGAGGAATAATAATGAAGTGCATGGTACATGTCACAGGCTCTAGTTGAGGTTTGGGAAAACACTGACAAGCAGCCTTATGTTGCACTTGCACCAACTTAGTTCAGTGAAGATTTTTGTCGAACACTTGGTGTTTACTTGGTGTTTGAAGCTTTTTGCTGAACATGCATTGTGATTTAGGCACTTTGGGACTTATAGGACGAAAAGCAATAAACTAGATATGAAGAGGCATGTTTCTTCATATACATGGATAGATCGTAAGTGGTTTAAAGTAAATAAATATCAAACACCTTATGGACATTATAATGAGGGGAGATTTGGTACAGAAATAAACATCAACATGAGATATAACCTAATAAGGGACTTTATTAATTTAGAACAAGTTCTTACAATATCTGATGAGGGTTTACAATAGACTAGCACATACCCAACACCATGAATTCTATGTCTAGGCAAATCAGTCCAAGTTGATTACTAGGTAGTTTCAGCTGTTTTTGTACAGCAATTGCTTCTAACTTTCCACTTGGATAACAACAAACAGATTAACCAACATACAACAGAATATAGGACCGTTGTCCAAATCTCTCATACAAATAGAAATTTCAAATCTGGACAGTTTTACTATCCGTCCCAAACTACCACAATCTACCACTGCACTTACTCCACTAAGGTGCTAAGTGATTGACTTGTGTTTCCAGCCTTTAATCCATGTTTTGTCAATGTCCAGCAACAATTTTCTATGTCAATGCTGCCTCACCGTGCTGCAACATCACTGAACAGCCTATTTGCTGTTTTCCCCCCAAAACACACAGCTTGTGCAACTGGCCAATCTTTGGACACTTGGTCAATTTTCTGGACAATCTTGTTTGCGCCATTTCCTTGTCAAAATATGTTACCGTTATACCAATGGGTTTGCACAATTGTGGTGCTGTCCTACTTCTGGAAAAGCGGGTCTCACAGGAGGAATATCATTGAATTTTGTTTCACTTCGAACAAAAGTTGTAATCCCTAAATGATTCTCTTTCAAAATTGTGATTTCAGCATTCAAGGAGATCTTCGGAGTCTAGCTCTTCAACTTCATTATCTGATTCTTCAATTAGTGATGATGAGGAGAAGGAATCACGGAGATTGAAGAGGTCTAAGAGATCGATAAAAGAAAAGAACAGGTCAAGATCCAAGCACTCTAGTATCGATGATGAAGGGACTGATGGCCCCGTTCCTTTATCAAGATTCTTTGGGAGCATGAAGAGTTAAAAAGTATGGTGAACCAATAGAACTCTAAAAGAGGAAACTACCTTTTCTTTTTCTTGTATTCTCGTTTTATTTTGTCTGCTTTTAACAAACATTTGCTGGATGTTTCTTCTTCTCTGTCTCCCACTACATTTTCTTTTCAATGTGATTATCTTGTTGAATTGTAATGATCTTGTCGAGTTGGTATGTCTTAACATAGTGTTGCAGGCTAAAAACAACGACGAAGTGATGAGCGCCGGGGATTTAAAGAAGAAATCGTAGGAAGAAACGACAATGCAACCTAACCAAGTCTATATCCAAGACGCATTGTTTTAAATAAACCTTAGCATAACTTGGATGTGTGTCTACTCTATATTGGTTCCCCTTGTCTTAAATTGTTGTGTAACAGATACATGAGCAGTGAACAATATACAAGAAAGTTGTTATTCTTTATCCCTATCCTCTTTTCTCTCTGATTTTTTGCGATTGTTTCCCTGTGTTATTCTTCTTCCTACCTTCCCAATTCTACTTCTTAATCAAGTGTGACTCATTTCCTAAGTGATAAAAACGCAAAAACATTTGGTATCAGATCAACGAATCTAGATGAGGGATGGCTGAAACAATGTGTAGAGTGGATTTGCACATAATTGAGGAAAGTGTTAGAAGCTTGATGGAGGCTTAAGCTAAGAATGAGAAGATTCTATTGCAATTTTAGAATAGGGCTAACAAGCACGAAAAGAAGATGCTCGAGCTCAAATCAATGATACCTAATTCATTTAACGGGTTGGTCAACACCCCAGAGCAAATTGTTAGCAGTGTTAAACATGTCCATGATAAATCGGAATACGCAATGCCAACACGACTCAGCATAATTGAATTTCTAGCGTTTGATGGAGAATGCGTTAAGCTATAGTTGTACTGGTGTAAGCAATTTTTCATTTTGGACGATATCCCGAAAAAAGTGAAGGTAGGTATAGTGGTTTTACATTTAGAGGAATAGGCTAGATAAGGAACATGTTCAAGAATGATATTAGTTGTATCTAAAGAATAGAACCAAACTAGAAGTTGTAGATTTGGAAGAGTTTGCTACCGTGCTCAAACAACGGTTCGATGTAGAGATTATTGATGATCCAATGGGGATTTCAAAGAACTTATGGTCCAAGAGTATCTCCACTCAGGTGATGGTTCAAAAGGTGTATGAGAAGATGATGCTTCTGGCACTTTTCCCGAAGGGAACACAGGGAAACTATGACAACACTCTGGTTAACCCATCGGTTAACTTCTTTACTAAACCACCATATTGGTTGACATCATCGACTAACCAAAGTCGGATTGGAAGTAGGTATCACTACGTAGGTCTCCAGTTATCGGAGCTAACAACCCTCAACGCCTATCCTTCGGCTAAACGGACACAAATGCTCACGCTTCTTAGGACTCCCTACTTTACTCACCTACTCTTACTCGTCATTTCTCGTTAATGCTTCTGACTTAAGGCAGCGAATATGTTTAGAAGCAACAGTTCCCAGACTGTCTTAGACTTTCTGTTACACAAGATCCTCAAATGAAGCGAGTGTAGAGCATACTCATCTTACATCTTAGGCACTAAGGAAACATGATTTTTACGGTTTGAAGTTTTCAGTCAAGAGAAAGAGTTTAAAAGAAAACTAACTTCTTCATTTTCATTCAATGTACAAAGCTTGATTACAAACTAAGAGAAGCCTTGCTTTTATAAGCGAAGCGAGGGTCTGGAAGGTAAAACTTTCTAAAAACAACATAATTACAACTTTAACAAAAGCAAATAAATAATTCACCTAACCTTATCTACTTTAGAAAAAGTTTAAAGTTCTACAATAGCAAGGTACAAAAGTCCTAAATCAAACAATACCTACTTTATCAAACGTAAAGGTAAACAGTGCTACTTTACAAAAGGTGAATAGGAAGATGATAAGATAGAATCTTCAATAGTTGTTGAAGTGGCCGTTTCAACCATCTTTCATCATATTAGTAGTTGTCTCGAATGACGTGCTTACTTTACAAGCGTAAAGTAAGGTCTTATCAGTAGTCAACTCCATGTCTCGAGTAATAATTGATCAAAAGAATCCAAAGAGGATTACTGGAGAACAAGAGATTGCCATGATTGAAGGTTGAACGGAGAATCTGGATCACTTGAGTCATCAGTCTTAGCTGGTGAAGGTCGTTTTCTTTTGCTATGACTGAACTCAGCTTTAAGAAATTTGTGCAGGAGATAATCTATTGCAGAATCAGAGATGCTAGGAATATCTTCATTAGAATTTTGAGCATCTTGAAATTCATCATTATTAGATTGAGAAGGTCCTACCGACTCAGAGATGATTCTTGTGATTTCTTCTGTGTCTGTATCATATTCAGGACTATTGGAACCAGGAATATTAACTTATGGTGCTTCTGGTTCAACAAGCATAAATTCTCTAGGATGTGGTCCAATAGACATAGTGATTACTAGTGGAGTGAAAAAGTGATTAATTTCTTTAAGAAAATCTCTTAAAAAATTTAACATTCCTTATTACGTGTCTAATATAAGGATGCATGCCAAAAGTGGACACGTGGCTCTGTATAAAGCAGACTAGTATGAGATTCTCTATATGGGCGATGAACAATGAAGAAGCACTGCGTAATTTTCCGCCTAGCAGATGAAGTCCATTGATGATGTTGTTGGATAATGACAAAACATTGATGCTTCCATTGATCTAATGGTTGAAACCATTCCTGTAATGTCCATAATAATGAACTACCATTATTAGGATCACAAAGATATTGATACAGTTGAAGAGGAGAGACTGTAAAAGCACAAGCATAAAGGGTTGAGAGTGCCCAGAGATACCATAATGTGTTCTCCGGTAAAGGATCTTGACGAAGATTCATATTAAGGTAAGGTGCTTTAAAATTGAACATAGTAGGATTTCCAATAGACTTATGTTCATGCAAAAACAAGTGCAAGTAATAGAATAAACTACTACAAGCAAGTGAGGCAACTTCAGAGAGACTAGTGGGAGGTCTAGCTATAGGAGGAAAAGCTTTCTTTGTTAAAGAAAAAAGAGGTAGACTAGCCATGTTTTTGGATTTTTTATGCAAAAATTGCTAAGAACTAGAAAACTCAATGAAGTTATTAGGCTGAAGAGAAGAAGGATACCTATAGGCAGAAAAAGTATCTAGTGGCTATGGTGGATGTTGTCAAAGTAGTGTAGATAAAGCTGCTATATCTATAGTGGTATGACTAACATCTGTCTGAGAGAGAGATAGTCTTTGATCAGAAAGTTTCAAAGGTGAAATAATCTGACAAAGTTGTTTAAGATGTTTGACAGCTGTACTCTGCTCTTTTCCCCATGTTGGTGGATTCTTACATAAAAGTTTAGATAAGCTTGATGTGAAAGCTGCCACATGTGGTATGAAATTTCTAATGTAGTTAACAATCTCGAGGAATTGTTGAATTTGTTTAATGGTGAGATTTTCATCAGGAAATTGCAATAATTCTTTTGCAATATGTGGACATAGCTGATAGAATCCATCATTGAATTGCATTCCAAGAAATTCTATTTCTGTTATACCAATAGTGCTTTTCGAGGCCAAAAGCATTATCCCATACTGTTGGGTTAGGTCCAAAAACCTTTGAAGAAGGGCCTGGTGTTCCTTATGGGTCGTTGAAAACAGTAAAATATCATCGATGTAGATCAAAGCACTGTTGAGGATAGGCTCATAGATTTTTGTAATGGATTTTTGAAACAGTGATGGTGCGACTTTGAGTCCAAAGGGCATCACAGTCTATTGGTACTGAGCATTGAGAATGCAAAATGCAGTCTTGTAATGTTCTTCAGGGTGAATACCCAATTGTCAAAAACCTGCCTTAAGGTCAAACTTTGAAAATATCACAGCTTCCTTAAGAAATAGTACTTGTGTACAAATTTTTGGTAGAGGAAACTTGTTGTCTTGCAGGAAAGCATTCTGAGGCTTATAGTCTATTACTAGACGTTTCTTTCCACATTTTTGCTCTGGATGTTTGTTGACATAGAACGCTTGACAAGTCCAATCCGATTTTGTGGGCTCAATCAATCTTTGTTGTATCAATATGGCACACTCATCTTGTGCCAACTTTAAGTCGTTAGGATTCATTCCTGGATGTGTGACTTTAATAGGGTTATATCCTCATTCTTTTTAAATGGTAGACTTATGAAAAATCTGAATTTTTCCATAGAGGATATAGATGAGTAAATTGTGCATAAGACTCTGGATAGTAGCTCAACAGTTTATCTCAAAGTCTAGTGTAATATGCTGGAACCTGTGTAAGTTCAAACACTTTTTTTTTTTAGAAACTTGACATCTTTCTTCGTTGCCTAAGGACACTTATTAGCAAAGTGATCTGACTTTCCACAGATAAAACACCGAGGCTTGTTTCGGTGTGAGGATTTCTTGAAGAACCTTATGAATTTGGGCTTTTTTTGTATGTTCTTCTTTTTGAAGTTTTGCTTCCAGGGCTTAAAGCCTTCCTTCTTCCTGTGGAACTTCCTCCTTTGGTACACTTGAGAAGAATGGGCTTTCTTCTTGCCATGACACTCACAAGTCTTTTTATCTTTGCATTTTATCTGGAGATAAGGCTTCTTGCAAGCCTGTTTCAGAACTGGACCTCCTTTGAAGATATTCTTGAACAAAGTATGCTGATCACATAATTTGTCAAGAGAAGCTAAGGCAAGCTGATAGGTTTCTCCAAGTGAGATTGTTGACGTGTCTCTTTATAGAGAAACCATGGTCCGTTGTAGTTCTGGTTGTATTTCATCTGGAAGGGATGATATAAAAGTGTAACGCAAGTTAACATCATTCCATCTATTCAGAAGATAATACCTTTCCGTCATGCATTTGTAATGCTTTTGAATATCATGCTATCAAGAGAATAACATTTCATCGCAAAATACTCATGACGGATTCTTTTGTCAATCAACTGGAAGTCACTAATAAATTCTTTATGAATGACACCAAGTAGTGCTCTAGTAGTTGATACTTGAATGCACTGAAGACATTGATAGTTTGAAATACTTTGCCACCATTCTCGAAAAGTACCAGTGAATCTGGATGTGAATTTAGACAAAATATCTGGCAAGTGAAAATTTGGTCTGGTCATTTGTAAATCAATCCATGCACCAAATTCACGAAATCTATCCCTCCATTTCTTTGGAGGTAGATCATCAAATGTGAACCAAGGTCTTGAAGTAGGCTTGGTTGTCGTAGACTGATTTGTAGTCTGTGCAGCTGGCTAGGCTTGAGGTGTTGGTTCTGCTCTGAAGGGTTTAATCCCAATAGATTCTGCTTCACTGATTTCTTATTCTTCAGTATATTGAGACATAGTCATCAAAACCTTTGATAATTTTGAAAGATCAGCAAAGTTAGCTGAATCATCAGTCGATGGTGAAGAGACTGGTTCATAGGATGACTCTGATGTGTGTTTAGGTGAACACTCAGTTGGTGTTACAGAGACTTCAGATGTATTGCTTTTCGCTTTAGTTTTCTCAAATTAAGAACTGGAATTATCTGCAAGAGATTTAGTGGTTAGAGCAGCTATGTACTCTGGCAGTTTAACTTTGTCCTTCCCAAGTACAGAGGTGGAAGGTTGAACTGGTGGTGAAGATTTTGGTGGTGTACAGATACGTACTGGTTTTCTCCACTCAGGTGATGCTTTAAAAGGTGTATGAGAAGATGATGCTTCTGGAACCTTTGAAGATTTAGAAACTCGATGTCTAGGCATACGATTAGATGTCGACTTTGATTTTGATCGTTGAGGTTTTACTTGAGATGTCTGAGGATTTATATACTGTCTAATCAAAGGATAATTGAACTTGAATACTTTTGAATAGTCAACTTCTTCTGTATACCTTTGATATATAGGAGATGGATATGACGGGTGAGTATTTGGAAAATCCAAAGATGATGAACCATATATCTGTTTAGATTGAGTTGTATGCATATCAGCTTCCATTTGTTGTACAGTCCTTTGTATCTTCTATATCTCATGAACTTTAAAGCCAAATTCTGGCCCCATATAATGAGCAGAGATGTATTGTCGAAGTTCAACATCAAGTTGTTGAATCTGGCTTTTGTAAAACCGATACGTCGCTTGTATCTGTTCCGAAACAGAATCGACTTTTTTGTGCGTAGTAATGTTTTGTTGACTAATTCCATCCAGTTTGGAATCAATCCTTCTTAGAACTTTGTTTTGTGCTACTGCGTTATGTGTCTTCCAATTAAGCACTTCATTAAATAGATTTGATGTAAGTGTTCCTTGTGAAGTAATTCCTGATGCTTGGATGTAAGGGTTAGAAATAACCCACCGAGATTCATCGGTACTCCTGGATAATTGAGAAAAGTTATCCTCGTCTGGCCTTGCCATCATACCAGGTATAGGAGTACGAGGTTGAACAGGAATTGCTAGCATAGATCTGCAAGATCCTTCAGTAGATCTACATGTATTAGACGACCTGAGCATCTCCCTTAGAGACCTTGGTCTGGATCTCTCTATCATTAGTAGACCATTTGGATCGTCTTGATCTGGATCATCACCAAGAGGATGATACTGAGAAGGTAAGAATCGAGATTTGAGCTTTGATTTCTTCTTCCTTTTCTGTTGATATCTTGGATCATCATCATCTGAATCTGACTCAGGGTTGAGACAAATCTCACAATCTGGTTCGCACATGGATGGGTCGACATCCCTACAAAGTGTCCACGATGATGACTTACATAAATTAGATCTCCACTGGATTTGAAATAATGAATTGGAGGACCGTCTTTACCTTCCGTATAGGAAAATACGGGATGGATCTTAAGGCTTTTAGCCTTAGACGATAGATCTGGTAAATCTGACTGTTCATTGGGTTGGATCATTAGGATGGATCTTGATGTTAATGGACCAGGCATGTTGTCACTGGGCGGTGCATAGAAGGATTTGATTAAGCCATCTCTCAGTGTCTTTAGAATCGAAGGAGTTGTTGTATGAAAAGAGTGTCAATGAGGTGCATGGAATACCTTCTGATAATTGGTAATCCATTATGTTGGCATCAACTTTTCAAGTTCCTTTGAAGGCAACTGTTTCAGGATCTGGATGATAGTGGTTTGATCTATAGCTTAATTAGCAACCATGTAAAGTGCATCCGAAGTATAGTTTGGAAAGTTTAAGTCCAAAGCATGATTCTACAGACAATAGATCATCTGGTGGTGCAAGGTAGCCATGATGGCTTTAGCGTCTTGATCTGCTCCAGTGATCTGGATCTGAACTTGTAGGCGTTCAGAGAAAGTGGGATCATTCAACCTGATGTTAAAATCAGGTGCTATGGTCAGTATGACACTTCCATTATTGAGCGTAGCCAGCAAGGTACCAATCAAAGGATTTTGGTACGTTGTGTAGGCAGTGTCAAGAAAGGATATCCTGGTTGTTGCAGGAATACCTTTTCTTCCATGTAACGTAAGAACATGTCGTATAGCTTTAACATGTAAATGTGTATGGTTCTGCTCTCTCCATAAGGTGATCAGCTCCTTAGGGATTTCAAGCTTTACGTATTGTTCTGCAGTTGTAGACATGAGACCACATTGTTCCAGTTTGGAACTTTGGATGATTTCCTTCACATGAGGTCTAGCAGTAGATAGCACACCCTTAATACTTCTCATCCAAGAACGGTCATGAGAATATATGTTGTAAGGATTTAACAAAGATAATGAAGACTCACTCACACGATTTTCTACAGGGATATGAGTAATTTCTACAAGATTTTCTATTTTGTTTAATAATACACGCTTCACACTATTAGGCAAACCAGATAAACTCAAACTTGACAATAAATGAACTGGATCTGAAGAAGTTTCCATGATTCTTATGCAACTCTCTTTTTACTCACTTCCTTACCTAAAATTAATGTTACACGCCTGACAAAGATGCGAAGGTTGTCTTTCGAGGTTTTACACAAGCAGTAGTGGAAAACCCTCTGTAGCAACAAGGCTAACAGGTTCACATGGTGATAAACACCAAAGGGTACGCAAGCTATTCTCAAAATAGACTTGACTATAACAAAAGACCACTTAGGGTGACGGATACCACTCAGGATTGCCGGCTTTGCTTTGTTCTAGCTCTGATACCACTCAAGGTATCTTTTCTCAGGGATTATTCTCGGCTTTGCACTCAATTCCACCATCACTAATAGAACGTCACTGCCCGAATATTATTTGATTGGGCTTTTCCTCAAAGACCTCAAATCTAATTGGAACTTATGGTGAAGTTATTGGAGCTTGTCTCACTTCAAAAAGCTTATATGTTAGCGTGAATACAAGAAGTGTGGGTAATGACTAAAGAAGGCACACCTTTATTCAAAGGCAAAAGCATGAGAACACCCATGGAAGGAGGAAACATCAATCCAACTCATCATAATGCGAATTTACATTAACTATGAAGGAGAACACCCACTTGATTTGAAAGCAATGTTGCATGAACTTTACATTAACCATGCAAGGCTTGTAGTTCACCACAAATGCCTTATTATTTGCTTTGGGAGGGTGTGATGTTGTATTGGAAATGCAATGACTAGTAGGGTTGAATGATGTTATGTGTAATTTCAAGAAGAGAACCATGATGTTTAGATGTGAAGGGAAACTAGTCACTGTGAATGGCAATCTAAGGGTCATAGTTGGTTTCAAGTAGAGAATTCAACAAGGTCATTATTCATTTAAGAAGAGGATAACTTTATATGGTGCAATTAACCTACCCTATAGAAAGTCAACTACAACAACTTGACTTTAGATGAAACCAATGGAGCTCTTTAACAAGATTAATGGATCTTAGGCGATTATGTTATGATGTTTAAGGAACCAGCCCATTTTCCACCCAATAAAAGCCATAACCGCTAGATTCATTTGAAGGAAGGTACAGAAGCTATTAATATTTGATCGTACCTATATTCAGGAGTGCAGAAAGACATCATAGAGCATTCCATATAGGAGCTAATGAATTAAGGGTTCATAAGACATAGCATTAGATTGTTTGCTTCACCAATACTCTTAGTTAAGAAGAATGATAACTCATGACGTATGTGCATCGACTCTCAAGATATTAACAAACACATGATCAAGGAAAAAATTTTGATACCTATGATTGAAGAACGTCTAAATGAGTTGTATAGTTCCAACTGGTTCTCAAAGTTAGACTTAAGGTTAGGTTACCATTAGATCCAGATGCATCACGAAGATTTTTTTGTTAGATGACTTTCAAAACTATGAAGGGCATTATGAGTCTCTTGTCATTCCTTTCATACTAACAAATGCATCCTCCATATTTCAATGCCTAATCAATGAAATCTTAAAACCTTTCCTTAGATGTTCTTGTGTTTTTTGATGATATACTCATATATAGTCATTCATTTCAGTCGTATGTATAATAATTCGATAAGGAGGGGAGACAATTCAGAGGAATTAGTTATTTATCTGAGGGAGTAAATGCATATTTGGGCTGAGTCAAGTGGAATACTTGGGATTTTCAAACAACAACAACAATAACAACCCAATAAAGTTCTGTTGAATGCGAGGTCTAGGGAGATCCAAAAGTACGTAATCTTAGCCTTAATTGGTAGAGCGATTGTTTCTGATAAATCCCCCAACACACACACGTATGGTATTACAAGAAACTGTTTAGGCTACATAAGGAAATGTTTAGACTAAATAACTAAGGGGAAAGATCTACACATAAAAGGATAAGACTAAATGCAAGACATAAAACTCAAAAGAAAAAGTTTAAAGAAGCTAAGAAAAACTCTTTATATGAGATCCTCTACCTATATCTTAGTACGTCAAAGTTTTCTATTGAGAGTCATGCCCTTGATAATTTCCAGCAGAGTCATATCATTCTTGAACACCTCTCCCCAGTTCTTTTTAAGCCTTCACTTTTTCCTACCATAGTTCCTAAGTACAATTCTCACGCATATTTGTTTGGATGTCTCCTCTTAACATGTCATAACCACTTAAGCCTTGTCTCTCTTAATTTTTCATTAATATTAGCCACCTTTAAATTTTCTTCTAACATTTAATTTCTGACTTTATCTCTTCTAGTAAGGTTGCACATTAAATGGAGAATTCTCATCTTCACCACCACTAGTTTATGGTTATGCACCTGTTTGATGGATCAATATTCTGCCTCATAGAGCATGATAGACCTAATCGTTATACGATAAATTTTGCCTTTGAATTTGAGCGGTATCTTCTTGTCATATAAAACTCCTGATTCACTTCTCCATTTAATTCACTTTGATCTAATATAGTGAACAATGTTCTCATCGATCTCTCCATTGCTTTGGATGATAGATCTTAAATTCTTAAAAATACTGTTTATAGTACAACTTCTGAATCAAAACTTGGGATATTCTTAAAAAAAACGAATAGCAACAAAAATGCAGAAATAAGGAGCAGAGAAAGAATGATGAAAGACTTTGTATATTGTCTATATATTTATACACATTGAATGACTCCAACTAAAGAAACAAAATCAAGGAAATAATTATATAACATTAATATACATGATTCTAGGAGAAAATAAGGCTAAATGTATGTTGATGTTTGAATTTAGGATTATGTTATTCTCCCCCCCCCAAACTCAATGTGATAGTGAAGACGATAACTTGAGTTTGGAGAGAAGATCTTCAAAATGTTGAGGCAAATGTGATTCGGTTAAAAGATCGACAATCTGCAGTTAGGATGAGAAAGGAACAACATGAAAGATTCGGTTAAAAGATAAAATGGGGTGCTAGCAGTTTTAATGTCAGTAAGGACAACATGAGAGATAAGATTAGTAGTATATTTTGCATAGGATAAATAGTAACTCGAATTGTCAAAGAATACTTTTGACCGAAAAAATAACTTAGGGGGCCTAAATCTTTCATTTCAATTGTTAATGAAGTAAGGATTTAAGAGCAAAGATCTCCTGAGTGTCATTGTTGTTTATTATCATATCATCAACATAGAGAAGAAGAAGAGTGCACCATTGATATATTTTTTAGAGAAACAAGGCAAGATTATAAAAGCTAGATGTGAAGTCAAGACATTTAATGGTGGAGCTGAATTTAGCAAACTATACTTAAAGAGCTTGTTTAAGACCATACAAAGCTTTACGAAGGCGAGAAACTTTATTATATAGATTAGCATACCTAGGTAGAGGTTGCATATATACTTCTTCAATAAGATCATCATTGAGAAAGGCATTCTGGATATTCGTCTCCAAGAGTCCCAATATTTCTTGGAAGTTAATGGCATAAGATTGCGGATTGAAGTTAGGTGAGCTACAAGGGAAAAAGTCTCCTCATATTCAATTTCATATTCTTAGGTAAATCCTTTAGTAACTAATCTGGTTTTGTATCTTTCAACTGATCTATCATCTCAAGTCTTGATTTTTTGGACCCATAGACTCATTTACAACCAATATCATACTTATTTAGAGGTAAGTTAACTAAGTCCTAAGTATTGGTGGTTAAGAGGGCTTGTAGTTCTTCTGCCATTACATATTGCCATAAAGGGTCAAAGGTAGCCTCAAAGATAGGTGCGAGGTTCATATAGAGAAAAATGGTTTAATAAACATCGAATTCTTTAAGACAAATAAAAGGTTGACTTAGTCGAGAGGATCAACAAAAAAGTTGTTGAGACTCGATATATTATGATGAATGAATAGATGGGAATGAGTTATTTGGTGAAGGTGGAGGATTTGTAGCTATAGAAGATACAATAAAATCAGGCGCTAGTTGTGTTGAACTATTATAAGTGTAAGATAGATTTGCATTAAAAAAATCAAGAAACAAAGATATGGTAGGATCAGAAAGAAATTATTGTGAGGGCTCGTTGACTTGGTATTTTGAGAGCGTAGATAAAATTTTATGCTCCTAAAAGATGACATGTTGAGAGATTCGAAGTTTTTGAGATAGGAGATCCTAACATCTACATATAAGCTTTATGTTGTACCTCATAAAACATCATAAATGTGCTCTTAGTTCTAGTTTGGTGTGCTCATAAGGTTGTAAAAGAATGAAGCACGCACAAAGACTTTAAGAGACTGATAGGATCACGATTGAATAAGTGCTTATAAGGAGAGATGTTACCTATTATAAGAGAAGGAATGTGGTTGAAAATATAGATAGTACTAAAGGTTGCTTCACACCAAAAGGTTTTAGGATAGGAAGAGGATATAAAAGGGCTCAAACAGTGTCAAAAATATGTCTATGTTTATATTCAACCCAACCATTTTATTGAGATGTGTTTGGGAAGGATCTCTGAATGATGGTCCCCTGTTGAATAAGGAAATTAGTGAAATTTGTATCCTTGTATTTTATGGCATTATCAGTGCAAAATATTATAATCTTGCTAGAAAACTAAGTTTGAATCATATTAGCAAAACGACAATAAATGGAGAATAGTTAAAATCGATATCGCATTAGATAAATCTATAGATAATGGTAAACATAATCGACAAAGATCATATAATATCTTATACTACTGATAGTTTTAGGAGGGTAAGCCTTGGAGCAATTGATAAGGTTATTCCTTTGTGACTGGAAGGTCACTAGTTAAATATTCTCTTTGTAAAATACAAAAGGAAGACATCGTATAATTGATGACCCTTCCTGACTCTCGCAAAGCGGGAAACTTTGTGCATTGGGGCAGCCCCTCACGACTGATAGTTTCATGAGATGCATGGCCCGAAATATCAAACTGAATTAGATTAAAAGGCATTAAACAAATGTAATCATTAAGAGAAAAAAGACTTTTAGATAGTTGATAAGAAGCAATCAAAATGTTCAGTCCTAACATGACCTAGAGTAACACTAGAGATTAAGAATCCTAATCTAGAAGTAGAAAGATGACCTAAGTGAGAGTGTCACGTATGAGAAGTGACAGCAAACAACTGTATAACCTTAGCTCATCTCCCAAGGATCACGCCTGTCTGTGGATCTTGCATAATGCAATCATGACTCAAAAAATTTGATTAAAACTAAGTTCGCATAATTGTCAAACAAAAATAAGATTCAACAAGAGTTTGTGAACAAGAAGGGTTTTAAGTAAAAGTAATTTGGATATGTGTGAACAGTGTTGATATATTATATATACATAGCAGAGTTATCAACAGTATGAAAAATGTATGGAATATATGGTATTGTTAAAGATTCAAGAATGGAAAAATCAGAGGTCATATGATTGTAACAAGCAGAATCAAGATACCAAAAGGTTGAGGTAGTTGATGTGATGATAGATAAGGAAAAAGATGATATAGTATTAGAGTCTAGTTGGAGCTATTGAAGAAGGGCATAAAGATCATTTAAAGAGAATTTATGAGAGGTGCTTTTTGTTGGGCCCTCAGTAGCAGTAGTAACAGTGAAAGTAGGCTTAAGGGACTTGAACGAATTACCTTGTCCAGAGTTTTGTTTGAACTGTTTCTTACATTTAGAGATGTGATGCCCAGGCTATTTGCAGTACCTGCAAGATCCCTTATAGAACCTTTTACTTGAGTTATAAGAAATTTGAGAAGAGGTATGAGTTTCAAGAATAACATTAGTAGATGGGAAATTTTTTTCCATATAGAGTGTATTGAGGCAACTTTCCTTTGAGACGAGCTCAATAATTATAAGGTCGAGATTGGGTATAGTTCCTCCATAAAGAAGAGAGCCACAAATGAGTTCAAATTCATCCTTGAGAGTCATCAACAAATTCCATATGTGTTGATGATCACAAAGATTTAAGTAGATTGCAGCAGTATTAGGACTAGGCCAGGTAAGATCACCAAGTGCTAGTTGATCCCAAAGTTCCTGCAATTTGGACATATAACTATGTATTATTTGTCCAAGTTGTTACATTCATTGAAGTCCTTATATAATTAAAATTAGTGGACATAATAAAATATAGAATAACATTTTTCAAAAATTCCATACCTATTAGGCTATTTTAAAGCATCGAAAGTCGAGTTTGATGGCTTTAGCATATGTATTATGAAACTATGTTAAGATTTAATGATTCATTCCATCCCAAGCTACCAATCATTCTATGAATTCATCAATGTCTTTATCTTTCTTTTGAGTAGGTTTGAATATTTCTCTGGTATCAATACTCCAAAGGGGTCTCCGATTAAGAAAGCTACATATTTTCTTAGCCCAAAGATCATATTTGAACCATCAAATATGGTTTTAATAGGGTTAGGAATGTATTAGGGAAGTTTGGACATATATAGTGAATAAAGACAATAAAAGAAGAGAAAATCTACTTGTAGAGATAGAATTTGATTATTCTAACCTTAAACTTGAATCTGAAAAGTTGAAAATTGTTAGGAACCAACGGTGTGATCAATGTGTTGATCAACTCTTTTTTGGTCAAATTGAACCAGTGGGTTTGAACCGAACCAGGAGAGAGTTAATGTTGAAATGTGGACAGATCAAGAAGTGGTACGTGGACAAACTAGATAAAGATATATGGCAAATGAAATGGAGACACATGGAGCTAATGACGTGTCACAGATGTGTTGATGTGACACTGAATATGACGATAATGTCGTGACAACTAGGATGCTTGATGATATGGCATTGACAAGATGTTTAATGATGTGGCAATTGATGTGTGTAATGACATGTTTCATAATGTGTCTGTCCTTTTGGGACTAAACAATGTCTTTTTGCTTGGAAGCTAAACGATGTTGTTTAGGTCATCTTCTTCCTCCAAACAATCACAGTTAGGGTTTTCTCGACTTAACGGTTTTTGGTAACTCGTGAATGCACGTGTAGCAATATATGGTAATGTTCTTTATACTGTTGCAATTTGGTCAAATCAAGGAACAATTTGATATATGACAAAATATTTTTAGAGCAGATTAACAATCTAAAATGTGTGGACAGAAGACTGCAAAAAAAAAGTTGAAAAAAAAATCCAAAATTTTAAGTCCTTTTTATAAAGGAGGCTATGATACCATATAGAAATAAGGAGTAGAGAAAGAATGACGAACGGTTTTGTATATTTCTGTATGTATGTAATGATATAAACGTCCATGTATTTATACATGTTGGGTGACTCCAACAGAAGAAACAAAATTGAGGAAATAATTACATAGCATTAATATACATGCTTCTAGGAGAAAACTAAGGCTAAATATATACTAATGTTTGACTTCTAAGATTATGCTAATAGGATAGAAGAAGGTACAAAAGATTCTATGGTGGCCTAGCCCTACGAACCTCAGGGAATTAAGGGACTTCCTCAGTCATACAAGCTATTACTACAGACTCATAAGAGGGTATGGAGAGATAACTTATCCTCTGAACTGAATTGTTGAATAAGTCGCTTGCTTCGAAGTGGGAGTGGCAGCAAGGGGAGCAGGAGCCCTTCAAAAATCTTAAAAGAGCTATCACGGCAGCACTAGTCCTGACTCTTCCAGATTTCTCCAAGCCTTTTGTTATGGAAATGGAAGCAAGCGGACTAGGTATAGGAGCAATATTACAACAGGAGAAGCATCCCATAGTATTCTTGAGCAAGAGTCTGGCCACAAGGCACCGAGGTTTATCAACATACGAGAAGTTCTTAGCTGTGATTAAAGCCATAAAACAATATCATCATTACCTAAGCGTGATGCCCTGGGAAGAGGACCCTACTATGCAGAATCTGATCAAAAGGGTAGGAGCAGGGGCGGTTAGATCAGGAGCGTATGAATGGAAGAATGGACTGTTGTTATGGAAGGGAAGATCGGTGGTCAGATTCAATACGTAACTATGATGTAAACTGATTTAGATGAGACATGACAAAGCAGTGGCTGGAAATCCCAGAATATTAGCAACCACTAAGCAGCTGCACAATTTATTTCACTGAAAGGGATCGGCCAAAGTCATTGGAATCACATCAAAAGATGCATAGTTTGTCAAAAGAACAAGAATGATACTTCTGTATACCTAGGACTATTACAACCATTAACCATTCTCGACAGGAGCTGGAGGGAACTTACCCCGAACTTCATCAAAGGCCTCCCCACATTGAAGGGAAATTCTGTAATCTTGGTAGTGATCGACCGGTTCATCAAATACCCTCTTTTCATTCCAGTTAAACACCTCTATTCATCTGTAGAAATTACTTAATTATTAATTGATCACGTCTTTTAAGTTGCGTGGAATGCCTGATCTTATTTTCTTCCCCTCCTCCCTTTTCTCTCTCTAGTTTGCTGCGATTCTTTCCTTTGTGTTCATTCTTCTTCCTCCCCTCCTTGATTCTCATTCTTCTTCCTTCCCTCTTTGATTCATTTCCTTAGTAAAACACAATGTGGTAAACTTCAACTTTTGGACATTTTCCATTAGGACCCTGATACATGTATTTCTGTGGTTGGTACAAAAGGTTTGTCTATGGTATGAGTTAAGAGAGCATTGTCTTAAATCTGCCTTGAGATTTCTGAGACTCATATTCCAATTACTTGATGGTTTTACCTGTCAAGTTAGCATTCATTCTAATGGGTGAATATTGATTAAAAAGAAATAGCTTTGTTTGGGTGGTCTCAGTCTCCTAATGCAAAACAAAAGTTTGCCCTTTCTGGTTTATGTTTCACTCGTTTTTTTGTTTTAAGACAAAAGGCAAAAGTAGAGACAGTAGGATAACCGATACAACACCATTTAATCATTCTTGTTCCTAATATCTGCCCACGATGCAATCAAGAACCCATTACCACCCACTTTTCGGATGGTAAATATATGTACATCAACAAATAGATGTAAGCAACCAAAATCCACACTGTTCAAAGACAAACCGAAAAACAGTAAGAACTTATCATCACTCGTTCTGATACTCAGGATTGAATGCAAGGGCCTCACGATAGATCAGCTCCTTCATTTGTTCCTCAGAGAGTGCATGCTGCTCAAAGTCAAAGCTGAAGGGCGTCATGCACACTGGCTCATCACTTACATCATGTAGCGATGTTAAGTAAGGATGAGCAAGAGCTTCCTCCACTGTAACAAATTATCATTTGTATCCCATGTCATCATAGATGGAAAAAAGAAAATTTGTTGACTCAACAAAGAAATACTATAGACAAAGAAGAGAAAACATTGCACAGTATCATGAGACTGACTTGCAACATTATAAAGATGTTTAACAGATGATCAGCGTTGTAAGCCTGTATAGGTCAGAACAGTATACTGAACTTTCCAGCTAGATGTAACAAAATCATTGAGATTCTCTTGAAGCAATAGCAGGAAACAAATTGAATAATTGGTAATGCAAGACGGGGACACTGAGGAATTACATCATGCCAATTATGACATTCAGATGTAAACAAAATCACTGAAATTCTGCTGACCTGAGATCCTTAGTCTGGGATCAAATGTTAACATCTTCTCAACAAGATCAATAGCAACTGGGTGGACAGTTGGAAACTTCTCAGTGAACGACTGACGACGATAAAGAGGAAGTTGTCGGATGTATCTCTTGGCATTTTCATTCAAAAACCCCAATTCAGCTTCTGTTGGAGTGCCAATCAACTGCAAGATTCAGTATCAGTTAACTTCCATGTCATTACATTGCACAACTTACCCACCAAACTCAAGCAGATGACATCCTGAAGTTTGTCATGAAATAGGAAGAAAGAGGTTAAAATTACCTCCATCAGCAAATGTAGCTGATTCACCTGATCTCTACCAGGGAACAGGGGCTTTCTATCCATCAGTTCCATGAAAATACAACCCAACGACCATACATCGATAGCAGCAGTATAATCTGAGGAATTCAACAACAACTCTGGTGCCCGATACCATCTTGTAACAACATATTCTGTCATGAAATCAGTTTCTGATGTAACCCGAGCAAGACCAAAATCACATATCTTTAGGTCACAATTGGCATTCAAGAGAAGATTGCTAGGTTTTAAATCTCGGTGTAGAACATTTGCGGAATGTATGTACTTTAATCCTCGGAGAATTTGATAGAGGAAGTACTGCATAAAAAATGAATACATATATAAAAGCAGGATATATATGATACTGATCATTAACTAACAAAAAGAACATTGTGCGAGTTGAACTCACCAAACCATAGGCTGTATCAGTTTTTAATTTGGTGCACCCAACATCAAGTTTTAATTTCATGCTGTTATTTTATCAGTTGCAGGCTGTCTACTGCTCCAGTTATACATTTTATGTTAAAGGACAATGGTGTTTTGATTTGAAAGAATTGAAAAAGAATTTCACTTCGGGCCAAACATGTCTAGAACCACATAGTTAGAGCCAATTTTTAAGATCCAAACAGAAGTTGCAAAAAGTTAAAGGTTATCCAGAAAATATTCAGTGAGAAGTGTTAAGCATTAAATGTCTCAATGTTATCCTGTTCAAGCCCCCTATTCAGTCAACCATGTTCTGTACAAGTAAAATCCTAATGAACTTTATATATGATCACAGGACAAGATGTAACAGTTTGTAATATGTGGAATTCCATAGCAATCTCAAATTGGGAAGTACTTGTTGAAGTTTCATACAGCAGTTGGTAATAAAATTTCAAACAATTATTAATCTACCTGACATAATAACAACCCATCTAATGCCCACATATTCACAGTGGACATTCAGCTGTTCATTGTGAGAGAGGAGTGCCAAATACATGTTAACATTAGGGATCTTATCAAAGACATTTATGTTCTGGGTCTCCTAAAGTAAACATTAATTTTTTTCAGCCATAACAGCATCCATAACTGGTGCTGAAAGCTTATCAGAGGAGTAAGGTCATAAAGCAGGCAGTTATTATCAAAATGGAACATTCAAAACTTAAGACTGAAGAAATTTAGCAAAAATTCCTTCATCCTTCAGTCTCCCCCATAAAAAGATAAGAAAGAAGGTACCTATCTGTAATACAAGCATAGGTTTTTCAATTTCAGACAAATCATTTAAAATAAAGTCAAAAGGAATTAAGCACAAATTTCTCTTCTCTATACTCAGAAGGCTTTAAAGCCAATCCAACATAGCTGTATTTGGCTATCCCACCTTAGTTCAGGTCTGACACAACATTTAAGTAGTTTTCAAACACTGTTGATTATCTAACTGCTAAATCTTAAACCATTTAGTCTTTCTATTCTTATTTTCGAATTTTTTGGTAGCTTTCCTTTTGTATTTTAAATGAGAATGTGATTCATCTCTACAATATCGATAGTCTTAGTTCAATTTTCAACTTCTATAGTGATCCTTCTAACAGGATACTATGAAACGAAAATTTCTTTTTCTCCAAATATTTATAGAACCACATGAGGTAGGTCTATAATTGATTCAAGATTAATAAGAAGGCAGTATATGCAATTACAGCTTCACAAAACTACATTTAAAAGCTTAAATATCCTAGAAGAATATTCTTTTTCCATGACCACAAACATAATATCATCTAACATTGCACTAGCCCCAACAACATAACAGCCAGACCAAGGAACAACGTCATTTGATTCATTTGAAGGCTTATCATCAAGCTACAGGTGAATGGTGTAAATGAACAAGCACAAAAAAAAAAAGGTCTCCACATCAGTTTCTCATGGATGAACCATTGATTTCTTCCGACTACAAATAGCAACATCAAAAGCTTTGCTCACACATGACATGGAGTGCTTACAAGAAGACTCAAGTTGATCTACAGCTAAATAGTCAAAGTGTACGAGACTTCTGATGGCACAGAATGTATTACCAATTAACGTTACAACTAAACATGAAATATCAATGCCAACCTGACAATGTTCCTCGGACAATGCCTGATTAGAACGAATTATCTGATGCAGGTCCGTATCCATTAGCTCATAGGCGATATAAACATCATTAAATGATTCTCTTTGGGGTGGGGGTATTATATCCCTGATTGCAACAACCTGAACCACAAACAAATTTGCCATTAATAAAAGATTTTTCTACAAAAATTATGCAATTCATTTCAGTTGTAACAAT
Source organism: Erythroxylum oxycarpum (assembly GCA_025629785.1). NCBI lineage: Eukaryota > Viridiplantae > Streptophyta > Magnoliopsida > Malpighiales > Erythroxylaceae > Erythroxylum > Erythroxylum oxycarpum. The sequence continues at coordinate 20,332,362 of JAOTAZ010000001.1, read as the reverse complement.
CTCTATAAAGTCTTAAAATTAAAAAAATCTAACACACACATGCACAAGTAAATTGAAATTCTAAGAAAAACAATCCAAAAATTGTGATCAGCTTATACTAGACTTCAAAACATGGCAAATTAGCCAGTGCAAACAAGACAATCACAGCTATCGACTAGCCAACAAATTTCAATGTTGAAAGTATGAGAGCCATAGTTCAGTGACAATATTCCTTTGATCATCTACTCCAATATCAGCACAGAAACTTTAATGCAAAGTCCAGAACTACCATCAAGCCAACAACTCCATGAACGTGATATTTTGGGAAAATAATCCAGTATATTATTGAGAATATCTTCCATTTGCACCTTTAATTTCATAAAGTGCCATGTGCTGACAGAAGCTCTAGTAATGACTCACAGATGAAACAATAATTGACCAGTTGAACCTTATAAACGTGTTCTTTTATTCGTACACAAAACATCAACTTCATGAAACAACTTTCCAGATGGATAAGCCATATATACTTGTCTCCCACTGGTAACATGCAACAATTGCTTTCTCATTCAAAAGTGGCAAGATAAGACAAAGTTCCTGAAATGACTTTACAAAACTTTACATAGTACTGCTAGCTGCCAATTATTTCCATCCACCAAAGATGGCCATCAGTGAACACTTTTTCCTATTGAAAAGAGAATCCCGATTGGTTTTAGGATGTAGCTTGCTATTTGTGTCATTTCTTGCACAAAAACGAAAATGAATTGAATCAATAACGGATGAAGTATTTTGACCTTTTGTTTAATAGCTTATCCAATGCAGAAAATTCACATAAAATTAAAAAAAAACTAAAATTCAATCAAATTCCTAACAAAAAAATGTACAAGAACCCGTAATTAATCACTCACTGACGTTTTCATGATCCATGTGCCGAACTAACTTTATCTCACGGAGAGTCCTCTTGGCATCAATCTTGTTATCAAATGCATTAGTTATCTTCTTTATTGCCACATGCTCACCAGTCTCAGAGTTCAATGCCGAGCTACACATAAGAAAGCAAAACAACACAAAATCATCAGAACTTTCTACACCAAATATTGAAGTGCTTGCATTCACCTCAACCATACTAGTCCAAATTTATCATGAAGCAAACTTTGTAACAACTGCACAAGAAAAGAAAGTATACAAAAAAAAAAAACCACCAACCAGAGAAAATTTAGAATTCTTCAAAGTAACATTTCCAAGCAAGAAAAGAAGCTCCAAAAGATAACATTAGAAATGAAACACTTTAAGCACTTATAGAAAAGAAAAAAAAGTAAGTAAACATAAACAGTGTGTGTACCAGACGATGCCGTAAGCGCCTTTGCCGATGGGCATAATAGGAGGCTTATACTTAGCAGTGACCTCAAAAATATTACCGAATATGTTATACTGTATAAACCTCCCGCCGTGGCTGAGATTCGCCGGAATATTATCGATCCCAGAGGGTATAGGGTGCGGCTGCTGCTGTTGCTGTGGCGGCTCCGTCGCCGCTCCCTCCACCATCTCGGTGTCAGGCTGCTGGCCCGTTCTGTCCATTCGATAACTTCGCTGGAGGACTCTGTTGGTGGGTCCGATTGGTTCTTCGAGTGCTTTCCGGTCAACAGATCTAAACCTCTCCTCTACCTGTGCTGGTGAGAGAGAGCCTCTCTGCCACTGTTATTTGTTTCTTTTTTGTGCTGGCGTCTTTTTTCTCTTTCTCTACTTTGTAGTTTTGTTTTGGTGAATTGGGTTGTTGACACGTGGCAACTGGAATTGTGCTTTCCTTTTTTTCCTATTGAAAACATGGTAAATTTATAAGCCTGGAGGTGTGGAAATGTGGACTTGATTTCCACTTTTTGGTAGGATTGGAAGACTGGAAAAATACGAGAAGAGATTGTCTGATTGGAACAAATCACAATCTTTTTCGTGTGGAAAGGAAAGGGAAGATTTGAAACAAAAAGTTGCAGTCAAATAAGCAAGACTTGTTGATGGATTATAAGTCTTTGTCGGTTGTAGTATGGACTATGGAGTTTTCATCATTTACTCGGAACTCCTAACAAGTTTTAAGGTCGGTAGGTACATGGCATCATTACTATGGTCTTCCTTGAAGGAAAAGGTGATATGAATCTATTGAATTTAGAACATAAAAGAGGGAGACTGTGGTCTATGTTGAAAATAATTCTCTTTATTTAAATTACTATAACCTAATTAACATGTAAAAATGCTATATTTAAATGATGTTATGAATGGCCTTTCATATTCCAACAAAAAAGGATGATGAGCCAGCCAAGGCACTGCTGTGATCCAAACTTTGTTTTTTCTTCGCATTTTCCTTCTTTCTCAACATTCTCAAAGGTAAAGCACTAAAATGCATTTTGTTTGCTAAAAAATTACATAAATTAAGACTTATGTTAGTTTTACTTTTAAACAAAAGGGTTCAGTTGCTTGCAAAGGTGGTCCAAAAAATTTATTCTTATTTACAACAAGTACATATGGTCCTCTTTGCCATAATGGAATCAGAAATTAATTAAGCTTCCATTGTTAAGCTCCTGAAGAACATTTCAGGAGGAATAGAGGAAACAAACAGACAAGCTTGCCAAAGAATGAGCTGGGAAGGGGAAGTGCAAAATGATGGATTTATTGGAGTTGCATATATGTAGGAATTCCACTTCTCCTTGGAATTTAAAAGGCAGGATCAAACAACTACAGGTACTGAATTATGAAGTTATTGCTCTACTCGGAAGCTTCTTTGACAGTCTTTCCTTTCTCTCTTAGTTTGGCCACAGCTTTTTTCAAGGCTTCCTTCCTCTTCTTACTAGCAATTATTTTTGCCTGTACACCACTCACATTTGGGTCCTTTTTCTCTTCTGGTGGAGGTGGTGGCGGCCTTCTAGCAGCAATTGCACTGGAGCCACCAATGTTTAAGCCCAGAATTACACCACTCAATCCCAAAGTCAAAGACCTGCATTACAAACCTCTGTTCAAATTAAGAGAAACTATATGAAAATAGTAATCGAAAAAGTATTTGCTTTATACTCGGTCTTCAAGGCACATTTGTGCAAAGAGACCAACCTGCGCTGTACAAGTTTGCTTTGCGAAACAGACTTCAAATTTCCACTGCAAATGCACACAGCTTTAGACCTTGGAAATGGAACGCGTGCAGAATTGCGTGAGATGGGAGTTGCAGAAGCTGCTGGTGTTATGTCGAGTGAATAAGCCATGATTTTGGCTGAAATGAAGGGAGTGAGATGGCCATTTTCATTTTAATGACTTTACATAAGAGGGATAGTGCTCTGAGGCCCAACATGTCACGGACAAGGGTGATGGAAATCTATTGGCTGGTTTTAGTATTGTTATGTAAGTGGACCCGTTTCGAGGCTCTTTGCTCAGATTTTAATCTCTTTTTCCATCACTTGGGCGTGTGATCTTTGTGGCTCTATGCGCATTCAGAGACCCAAATCAGGAGCCATTACATTAAATACAAATTATATCAGCTTTTTGCACTCATTTCTTTTGTGCACAGGTGTCATCATTGTCGCCTTTCGGTAGAAAAAGATCAACGCACCTTCCGAAAAGTTAATGGAATATTCAATACGATGAAGCATAACCAATCCACATAAATGGAAACTGGACAAAGCTGATTAGTCGTGCAGTTGAGCTTTGTTAAATGCCATTGAACCTAACAAGTCATACCAGTCCTCCCATGCAAATTGGCAACAATTGAGCTTTGTTAAATGCCATTGAACCTAACTAGTCGTACCACTCATCCCATGCAAATTGGCAATTCATAGCTTGGCTTACAACAAATAATACATAATTCACAGTGTCGGCAAACATTAATAAACCACGAAGAAATAAACTAACAGAAGGGGAAAATATAACTCAAACTGAAATTTTGCATTCCATACTCAAGCTCTAAGTTCCAAAACATGTGTCGTTCCAAAGTTATTCTAAAAGGAGATAATTTTGCAAGAAAAAATAAACAAAATTAACTTCATGGATTAAAATAATCTTTAGTAGTAGCATGTGAACTGATGAGAAAATGTGATGTTTGAGAACTCCAATGCCAGCCTACTTATAGTTTCACTCTTCATCCTCATCATCATCAGCCACCGCCGAGTTAAGTTTCTGTAGACGCTGGATCAACGAAGCTCTCTTTTGCTCGTACGTCAGCTTCTTTGCATTATACCTACATCACATACAACATCAATGAAAGATGCTCAAACCCGCAAAAGATTCAGTATGATGAGCTTGTGAACAAATGACATGAAACAAGATCTATTAGCAAATACCACAGCAGAAAAGCAAATTGAATTTTAAACCCAAGGAATTATGTGAAGGATAATGACAAATCCTTGAAGCAAACAAGTTAATCTGGTGTTTTCATTACACACATATACATGGCAGAAGATTGGTTCCTTGTGCTAATGATTTACAGATAATCACGACTCTCTTTCTGATTACTGAAGTAAAAAATCATACATTACAAAATATTTACACATCAATTAAATAACAGACCTCTTGTGCTCCTTAGGTTGTGGCTTCTCAGATTTCTTAAATGTGGGATCAGCACGAATGGCAGCATGGACCTTTTTGTACAAGGCCTCCACGCCATCAGGCTCAATTTCTCTCTTGATGTACTCACTGAAGTGCAACTGATACTTCTCTGGTTCATCCTCCATCATAGTCTAAAAAAGTATGATAACATTCATATAAGAACTTGTAAGTAAACTAAGCAAATGCAACATATTCAAAGATGATCTAGCAGATGTTTAAGTGATTTGGAATTACCCTCATGTATGCAGCAACATGCCCGCCATAGATATACTTGCGGTGAACCTCAGCATCAAGCTGTTTACCATCCTTGGAGAAGCCAGCAAAACGTTTATCACTGTGAGGAATATCCAGACCACCATCTAGAGCACCCTGTACAAAAAGGCAGAATATTCAATGAACAATGCAAAAAAAATATTTCAAAAACATAAATGGTAAGCGAGTTGACTAGAATTCAGTCAAATAACCACACCTGAAACAACAGACTTAGAAAAGGGTACTCATTATTTATGACAAGGACAAGCATACTCTTAGGGAAAAGGTAAATAAGGCCATCTCAAAAGAAGTTTACTAATTGCCAAAGTAAAACATACCATTTTAATGTCTTGTAACTTATCAAAAGACACGTATAACCAAGGTATGAAGACCAACGTATGAATGCTACCCATTTCTGGAAAAGTTTCAAAACAATATTAATGCTTGGCATAACAGATTCCTAAACTATGCCGGAAGATTGCAACTTATTTCCTCAGTTTGGAGGAATTTACACTCATTGGAGCTCACATCTATTTTTTCCAAAGAGATTGAACAGATAACTTGAAAGTGCACAAAGAACTTCCTGTCGTCTGGTAAACCAGAAAACCCAGAAACCTCAAAAGGTTGCCGAGATGAAGTGGGAAAGCTTATGGTTTCAGATGATTCAAACAGTATTGATTGCTAAAAGAATTTGGAGAATATGCAGTGACAAGGAAACTCTCTGGTCAAAATGGGTAGATGAATATTATCTAAAGGAGATGTCACTATGGCAATTAAAAATAGGCAAGGAGCAGTCCTGGAGCTTCGTTCAGATTCTACAGAATAGGGTTTGATCCCTACATCAAATACCAAGGGGGGAATGGGTTTTCTACATGGTTTTGGTTTGATAACTGGACTAATGGAAGTCCACTCATCCTCAGAGAGAAATTAAACCAATTAGGGTTCAGGTTTCCACTCAGAATAAAGGTTAAGGCAGCCATACAGGGCAGAGCTGGAACTGTAGTAGCAGAGTGGAAAGATTGTCCGAATACCTCTCCCAATCCAGAAGTGGATGACAAGGTTTTATGGTCCAAGGTCCTTTAGTAATACCCCATACATGAAGATCTTCAGACCTACTTCTGATAAGGTGCAATGGTACAAGGTGGATTGGGAGAACTCTAATTCCTAAAGCCTCATTCATTACCTGATTGGCAGCAAAACAGAGATTAAGCACAAGAGACACATGCTTTGGCCTGGTAGATCAGCTATACATCCTCTAAGTCCAAGCCCAAAACCATTTCTCATCTTTTTTCCCAATTCCAATATTCAGCCACTCTCTGGTCTAGAATCCAACAAATGTGGAATATCTTTTGTGGGGTGAATGAATGGATTTATTGGAATAAGGATGGATAGGATATCATTAGATCAGCCTTTAACTATTGCATCTACTCAATATGGAGGGAAAGAAACTACAGGAGTTTTTTTTTTTTGAGAAATTAAAATTAAATTAATATAATAAAGAGTAAGGAACAATGATTATTGGAGGGTAGCAAACACTCTCCAATAGTTAAATAACACTGTTAGAGTTACTACAACAGAGACACTGAGAAGACACACTGCACGACACCGTTTGGCCACCAAAGAGTTGAAAAACACGTAAAAACGACATGTCATAGGAGTTACTGAGATATGTCACAGGACAAGTACACATTAACACATAATATTGTTTGTTGGATCAGAGATATACTAAAGACACACAAAGCACATGACGAGGCAAGTCCAGAAATGAGAATCAGGGCATTTGTAAAAAGAGATGTTTTCCATTGTATGTGCCTATATATTAGTCTGAGGTTGCTAAGAATTAATTACAGAAGTTGTGGGAGATACTCATTGTAATGTTGTGTAAGGGTGATCCTTAGCAAATGAAATTATTTATTTTTCAAAAAAGAAGAAATATATAAGAATTATCCTTTTAGATACCTTCAGAGCCCCAAACACACGATTTCCAGTTGTGGTCCTGATTAGCCCAACATCCAGCAAAGCACGGAAGGGCCTCCTTTCTGTCGGCTCTACCGAGAAATCCTCACCTGTGGCCTGATCATGGAAGCCATTTTGGCACCTTAGCTTCTTATATATAAAACATTGCATGAAGTTACCCAATTGATTGCTCAATGTAAGAAAAGAAGAATGTTAGTTTGCTGCTCTTTTATTCATAAGGGTGAGGTTTAATTTTGCAGCATGAACCTCAACATTGCCTTGATATTCATCATCCATCTCCAGCATTTTCAACACACGGCGAGCCAAGAGAAGCCCAGTGCAATAAGCTGCCCCATTTTCAGATAAAAATTAAAAAGAGTCAACAATTTTCAATGTTAGGTAAAGAATCATTGTTGATCAGATGACAACTTACCAGCTGCATAGTTTGTAAGACCTACTTCGAGTCCATATCGAGGAAGTTCATGAGAATAAGCTGCAGCAAGAACCAAGTCACCAGCAATAGTAGCTGATACTATCTGTGCGACAATATCCTTGTTGCTCTAGAAATTTTGTTAAAGGTACACTGATCTCAAACATTCGAAAAACAGCTGAATACTGCAGTATAGCTAGATCATATCTATGCATGTTCCAATACCATTCAAAATATTTATTTTCATTTAAGATGAAACAAAACAAACTCTAAATCCAGGGTTGCAATCAATCTCAACGCCTGGGCAACCCTCATACACACGCACCCACCTGCATACACACATCACTAGCTATCATTCAAGCAATGTATGCGTATGAAGCAAAGGAAACACACTTTAAAACGTACCAAGATGATCAAAAGGATACAAATCGGACAACAAATCGATATTTTGGAGTGTTATACTTGTTTTTGTCCTGATTAATCAGGCGAATCCTGGCACGGTAGTCGGTCTTCCCATCTGTATCCAATCCCAAAAAGTAAAAAGAGCTAAACTCCATGAACAGAAACAATCAAAATAAACCCATTAGCACATTAAATCGTTACAATACCTCGTCTTCTCTTATACTTGACCTGAAACCTCTTGAAGTAAGCCTTTGTTTTCTGAGCCTTTACAAAGGCCTGTGATGAGAAAATACCAAAAAGATGAACACTTTGTTCATGCCCTCTTAATAAATTAACAACAAAAACAGCAGAACAATAACCAATAACGGAATTGCAAAATGTATTCTGAAACCGCGCCTAATTTCGAAGAAGCAATGGTATAATCTATTTTCCGCTACACGCAGCTTTCAATTAGTTATCTTTCAAAACAATAGTGTGAGAAAACAAATGAATGACGAAGACTCACCATTTTCGCAGAGGCAGTTTAGTTGATGAGGAGAGAAAGGGGACGACTTATGAGGCGAGGTATAATGTAAGAAGCGTTGAACTAGGGTTTTAGATACATTTTTGGGCCCTATAAGAATTAGGGTTCTTGGCCCAAGTCTTTTCTGATCTTGCTTTATCTTATTACAATGTTTCATGTTCATTGACAATTGATAGAAACATGTTTACATGCACCCAAAGTTTTAATATAGTATCTCATCTTTGATTTAATAATTGTGTTTATTGAATGTCTGAAAATAAAACTAAAAGTTGGTCTTCCTGTTGTGGGAGGATTGGAATTGAAGTAGTCTTCCGACTAACTAAAAGCAGATAGTAGATATATAAACAACGACAACAATACTAATAGTTATCAGTATCAAAGCACCTCAACTCCACAAATAGAAGATATACAAGCTTTATTTAATTATGAGAACTGCAGTTCCTGATTGAAAACTTGCAAGTCGACAATGACAATAATTTTACAAAACATGACAATCCTGAATTGAACACCAGTTCAGTTCTAGTGTTACATCAATGAATTTGGTCCAATATAATCCGCCTAATATACAACAAAAACATGTTTTTATGGACCACACTCGTAACCAATTACAGACAAGGCTCAAAATCTTATGTATATTTAGCAAAAGCATTCAAATTGCGGAAAGGCTAGCCCATTTTCCTAGTTCATAAGGATCGGCATAGTAATATAGCTTGATTCTGTTACACAGAGATAACCCTGCAGGCAAAAGTGGACTTCTTAAACCATAATCATCCTGTTCGGCCGGGTCATCTGCAAAAGCTCCAACATCTCCCAGAAGTTTGAATGTAACTCTGCGACTTTGTATCTGTCTCGGGAAGTCAAAGTACATGGCAGTTCCAGCCTTAGCTTCGGGAATTCGATATTCTCCTACAGTCACCATATTGTGGGGTTCCTGAAACATTTTGGGTGGTATTTCAATCAGTGTTGTTTGAAACATTAACTTGGGAGTTAATTAGGAGGAAAAAAATGGGACCAAGTTCAAGAAATAAGGTCAAAGTGTGTGCAAGTTTACATTTACATTTAAGTGCAGCATTGTAAAAGTAGCACAAACGAATAACTGATTGTACCTTTTTTAACATGCTCCTGTCCTGTATTGACAGAATTACGTGTGGAAAGATATAATTGAAAAATAATTGGTTTGTAGTTATATTTTTAAACGTGCAAATCAAAATTACAATCCCATTGAAGTTGTACAATGGCGTAGTCCAAGCGAGAATACCTGGAGTGCAGATACTTGAATATACAGCACAGCTGGAAAAATCTGTCTGTCCTCTAAAAATGTTACAGATGTATCCCATATGTCAAAATCTGACGAAGGAGAATGAGAAATTCTCGGCTTTATTGCACTGAATGCATCAAGGCGAAATCCAGCCATCAAAGGAGAAGCAGGAGGTAAATAAAGTTCCAAATTAAGATCATTATCAAGTAGCCTTTCAGCCTCAATTGGGACCTTACAGAAAATACGTTTTGTCAATAGCAGTTCACAACATACAGCTAGAAATAATGTTGGAGATCTATTCAATCAAGCATGGAAGCAGGTCTCATACCTTGAATCTATTCAACTGAGGAGCTCTCTCCAACCAAGTATTGAGTTTCACCTGGTCAGGCCCTTGAGTTGCCATTCCCATCTCTTTCTTCACTGGACTTCCAAGTACTAGAATTCTTCTTGCATGGAGGCATGGGTCATTCCCTACTGATCCACCAAATGAGGCACGCCGATTTACTTCTGCAAAGGGGTTCTCATCTAGTGATAAAAGATTGAAGTCTCTCTCAAAATTAATAGAATTTGATCCAGGTCGCTGAAGACGCAAAGTTATCCAAATGATTCGACATCTGACAGGATTTCCAAAGGCAAATAAGACATGCCTAGGTACTCCATCTTTTCTATCCGACTGTTCTGGTCCATAAATGTCCGAGGAAGATGTGGCCATTGATTGGACATCCCACTTTCCCATGCATGACCTTTCTTCCCTTTGTATGTTACTACCGGCCCAGATTTGGACCTGTCCAAACAAAGAGAAAAGAACTCCATGTGAGACACAACGCACTGAAGGCATAGAACAAAGCTCAATACAGCAAATCACATAGTTAATTTTCTGCATCTCCCTTCCCCAGCGAAAGGATATGACAAATAATTGTCAATTATATGACATCCTGGGGATATGTATGTAGGACATAGAAGCAGAAATTGAAGGAATGATGCAACAGAGCAATCATTACAGGTTTGCTCTCTCACTGGATTTGTATGGTGGAACAGAAAGTTAGTAGTGTTTGAAAGTGAGACAAATCTGATATCCAACTAATTAGAATTTTTGTTCTGAAATACTTGGACCTTAATGCCAGTATAATGTTAAATACACAAGTTGATTACTTTTGTCATTGCAAGGACGCTATTATGTGCTGCAAATAATTTCAAGGACCTTCTCTCCTTTTTATGAAGTGGTTTACAAGATTTATTCCTGTATCCAATCACCTTTCATTCATCAACATGTTGCTTGTTTTAATGACCAGATATTGTAAAAGGAAAAGCAAACTCTAATAAGCACCAAATCTTGGTACGGTCATGTCTAGTAATTATATCTACTCTAATATTAGTGAACCAATAATTGGGCAGCTAATTGAAATTAAGAATGATAATTTTACATAAATAACCATCCTTTCCTTTAGGAAGATATGGAGAGATGTATTGGTTTATACTCTTAGAACCGACAGTTTTACTATTGATGCTCAAGCCTCATTTGACACAACTGTCATTATCCTGGGCATATGATAGATTAGCCTATCTTTATTTGCTTATCTAGCCAAACCAAGTCCATTAGCCTTCAAGCACCAAAAACAAAACTTCATTAGTCTTATGTTTGACTTCGCAAACAGAAATCAAACAGGCAATACTGCATAGTTTTGCTTATCATAGCTAGAACTTAACTGCCATTGGCATAAAAATAACAATTTACATTTGTCAATAATTGATGTCTCATCAATACCTGCACTGAGAGAAATTAAGCAAAAACTCTATCACTGATTATTATAGCATGCTTCAACCTGCCTGCATTTATCTAAATTCATCGCTCTCTCCAAATTGAGATCTGTTATCAACAAAGTACGCCAGAGAAATTGACCTTTAAATTTATCTAGTGAAACTAAAACTATGTAAACATTCGTGGTAGTCAATTTGCTATTTTGCTTGCACGTTCTAAAGGGAATAAAAAACACAACGTGCAGAAAAATTGCTATCAAGGAATAAAATGACATTCTTCCAACTCAAATTTCTGCTTAGAGTTCTTAGCAATTATAACAATTATAAAGCCCCTTTATAGTAACTACAAATTTGAAGCTTAATTTAAGGAACTCCTTTCTAAAATTGGAATATGCTAAATATAAAATGGGATAATTAACTTTACTGAGAAGATTCATTCAATTGTTATGTCAGTTTCTGTGTACAACAAATACTACATTCTGATTTATCACTGTATCCATCAAAAGCATTATGTACACAATTTCTCCCACATTTGAAGGGATTCAACCTATAAAGCATCTAAGACTCACTTTATAAAGAAACCACTGGCAATAGACTGGCAAGACGAGAATACTAACCGTGGGAGTATCGGCCATGGAGTAACCACACGGACTAACAAGTAAAATAACTCCACTAACATCAGACAATGTGCCAAGAACAACAGCAAATTCAACAGAAGTTGTATTGGGAGGAGCTTTCCAATATGAATGTTGAGATCCAGAATCCAATGGAGCAAGTAATGACAAAAAAGGTGCTGAATCAGTTGCTGTTTCAACCTACAATGATTATACATATTCAACACCGAGAAATAAAATGAAACAAATAATGAGGAAGTATGAAGCAGAGAAAATAAAACCAAAATAATCTCTAAACCAACAAAGATGCCACAACAAACCACAAACCATCATATCATTAGATCTCTCCCAACAAATGGAATATGGCCAATATTAATCTCTCCATCGCTCCTCAGGACATATGAGAATTATGCAGAGAGATACGCTGGCTCCCTAGAGCAGTTATTCAGCTGAAAAGAGTGGAGGATGGTAATAGTACCCATGAAGAAACTTGATCAGTATTTTCCCACTTGCACTAATAGTTCCAGTTTAGTTGCAATAATGACATTTTGTGGTGGGTTCATCAATGAAAAAAAAACATAAAAATACATCTAATAGAGAATCTGGAAGAGGAATTCAATCGATTAGCAGAAAAAGAATAGATGATGTAAAACAGAAAAAGCCTGTTGGAGGGTCTGGTACATAGTTTTTTGGAGCATAAAGGTTACACGCTGTACAATGTAGTAGAAGTCAAGCAGAGTAGAATGCTCTGTATGGAACATACAATGGCTTTACCATAGAGGCATCAAAGAGCTAATATTGAACAGATTCACAAGTGGTTGTCCAAGGTTTTTGGAGGGGGCTCTAGCCTATACATCCCCATCCACCTGCTTCTTTTGGCATGTAAAGATCAGTTGCACAGCCATGGATGTCAGACTTGTACCAGGCTTACCTTACAAATTTGGCATTTGGCTTACATACTGGTCTTTTGTTTCAAGAGCCACTGAGTGAGATGCTCATGAATATTATCTTATTTTATTGGTACACACATGCTAAAGTTTTCAGAAGTCCGTTCATTGGAAAAAACAAAATTCACACCAAAACTCTAATTTCATATCTAATCATTATCCTGTACATTTTTGCCCCCAATAAGAACATTAACCACTATTCTAGACAACCAGAACTAGCTAGAAATTAAGAATAACAAACAGCAAGCATAGTAGTAATCACTACCACGAGGCCTAATGGCTCTAATGGAGAGGAACTTAAAAGCCTCCTCCTCCCCGGTAGAGTTATTTTGCTTTTCGATGTACATCCTCATTCTATCTTTTTGATCTTGAAATTTCCATTTCATTAAAAACTAACCAATTTTTAAAGAGATTGTTAATGATGAAACCAATTTGACCAATGAATCGAAATGAGTAGTCAAATTAGATAAATATATTAGACATAGATTTGATGGTATATCAAAACATAACCTCATAAGCTGCTGAAATATGGATAACTGAGTTTGGATGCTACATTCATAAGCAAAATGGATAAAGCATAACATAAGAAGTTTAAGGGAGGCAAACCATACGGAGTGTAAGAAGCTAGCAAATGGGAATTCTGCAACTGATTCTTCCCCAGAAAGTAAATGTTGCAGTAGTTTAGGATCACCCTGACCATTAAAAGAATGGCCGTTTACAGGAAGGTAATCCCTCAAAGTATATCCTATAACATTATCCAGGGCTTTATTTGCAGCAATCTCTGCACGGTTACGCCTTCGCAAGCTTATCAAGACTCTCAAGTAATCCAATATCAAGGCATGAAGCACAACATCACGGCAGCAGTGTTTACAAAGGACGCCACCAAGTGCAATCAAATTATTCACAGAACCATCAGCTTGACTACTGTAACTAGACCCAACTTGACTTATTTGGCCGTTGTAACTTGTCACATCCCTTGAGTTATAGCTAGCAAGCAAAAGAGCCCCCCTACCAGCACAACAAACTTTACAAACCTTTCTCTCGCATTCAGAACACATCAAAATAGACTTTGAAGTTCCCATGGAGGATACAACAGGGGTTGAACATGCTGCTGCTTTTGTTTCAGCCTGTACCTCACACATGCCACCGGAACATCTCTCCTCAAGTCCAGTAACATTCCAGAAATCCACAACATTGTCCTCAATAGTACCAAGACCAATAGCAGCATTTATCTTGTCCTCAAGGGAAGCTTGTCCAAGCAAAGCAAGGGAATTTGCAACCTTGCATAATTTTCCCATATACAATTCATCAACTAAAGCATTTGGATTGATAGTAGCAGGGTCAATTCCAATTGACAATAGAGCTCTATCCCGTTCAGCAGCAGAAAGATTCCCCCGGAGACGTTCAATTTCAAGTTTCATAGCTTCTATAAAGTCTAACTTTCTTTCCTACAAAATCAACAAATCTTTTCACTACATCAGACTAATAAATGAAAATTTGCGTCCAACTTTTCATCCTAAACATCTTATAAATGCATTAAAATTAACACAACCAAAGTTCATCATCCATCACTTAAACAACAATAATATGAATGACGCTATGGTGATGGTTTTCATTTAAGCACAGTGTGAAGAATAAGATCAAAAGTCACATTTGTACATAATCAGTTTCTGTTGCTGCGATAATCAGAACAAAAGTTTTTTGTGAAAAAGATACTTAAAAAGTGAACTAAAACACACAAACTGCAACACATCAGAGTTCAGAAATTTTTGTCAAATGTGCACAGGTAATTTTTATCTCCAGCATTCTCACCTCTATTCTTTAACAATAAGAACGTTGGTACAGTTTACATGAATTGGGTACATTTGTTTTGGCCTCAAAATATTACTGTTTCTTATAATCACAACAAGCAACTAAATGTTATAGCACCCGCTAAACATCTATATAATTTATTTGTACACAAACATAAAAAGTATGCACACCTATATTAAGACATCAATAGTTAGCACTACTTGTCAATTGAAGTTAGTGATATCATTGAAAAGGCTATATGATGTCTGATATCCATAATCATAGCTATTACATGTTTATAGATATAGACATTCTCCTAACAATCTGTCTCGCGTGAAAATTCCAACAACTCCATGCCATATAACATGCCAAATTATTCATGTTTTAATCCCACTAAGGCAATCCAGCCAAGCTGATTCAACTAATGAAAACAGTGAAACCTAGAGAAAGCAGTCTAGCCAGTGATATGCCAGTATAGCACCTAAGCAGAACTAAATTGGGATGAATACTTATTTTCTAAAGCCAAGTGGTTTCAAGAATTTGTCAATTTACTTCATAAAACAGAACTTAGTTACTCTGGAAGCTTGTATATGGACATTAATCTAATATAATATTTGGCTACAAGAAGACATTATTTACCTTAGATTACAAAAAGATTAAAAATTAATAATCTAGAGAGTAAAGATCACTATCTGTTCTCACGAAAAGATTTGAAACTTAAGCAAGCATTGGCACAGCAACTCAAAGCAGCAGTGATAAAGTAGACCATACCATTCTTGACCCCACAAGGGATCTTAGGTAAGTTATGTACTTCTCCACACCATTGTCAAGTGATCTCACATTTTCAGATGAGGGTTGGTGGTCAATTTCAGCAACCCGGTCTTCTGATCCAGCTTGGTCCAAAAAATTACGTACGTCATGGCCTTCATTTGCATTATGCCGTGCCACTGACACAGGTTCAGAAAATGTTTGCTCTCCAGACAGAAGATCAAACCAGTCTGTGGAAGCACTTTGTTGACTTGACAAAGATGCAGTTCGATGTGAGGAAGTGTCAGAAAATGGATTTGTGTCAGTGCCAGACAAGAAACGATTGTCTTCCTTTTGATTCTTTTTTGAAAGTTCTCGTATTCTTGCTCCAGGACCTTCATTTGAAAACACAGCCCTCCATGGAAGAGAAACTCCAAGGATCTCTATCTGTGATAAGAAGCACTAGAAATTACTTTGCAGAACGATGATATGCAATGAACTTAACATAATTTGATCAACTAAACAAATAACAAAACAATGGGGGATGGTTTATGGAAAAATATTTTGGTGAATTTCTCTAGCATTCCAACTAAAAACATACTGTTCATGTCCTGGGAACATATGAATTGGGCATCAATATCCCCCAGAGCATGAATAAGAGAAACAAAATGTGGAGCAAATTTGAGAGGTGGCTATAACTGTACCACGGAACCCAGTGAAGAGCTGCATTACAGCATCTGTTGCTGCTGAGGAAACATTTAATCCAGATGTCACAAGCAACTAAAAGACTAAATGGTATGACCAGTGCACAAGATACTGTCATTTAATTGTGTGGAAGCAAAACCCAGGATCTGAATTCCAAAGGTTTGCATACAGGAATCTGTGGTTAACAATAGAAGCCTATGATGGAGCACCAAATAGCTAAAACTTTTTTCTTTAGCGGTAAGTGATATTAAAACTTGTGAAAGAAACATGTTACTCCATGATAAGGTATGCATCAGTTTCTAACAGATGACAGTCTAGCTTCTACGTCAAGTAGCTCAACAAGAAAAAAGTTATATGCGATCTGATTGAGCAAGGCCTGCTTCTAGTATAATTATTTATTTCCTTATCCAATCCCTGTACCACAGCTCTAATCTGTAGGAGCTGCTTCTACTTCCAATATTTAAATTGATATGGAAATCATTGTTCAAAGCATGGTATATTTGAGGGAATTTTGTTGGTTTTACTACAAATACCAATGTTTCTTGGAGGATGTTAATATCTTTGGAATTTGAATGTTGGATAAGGATAATTTCATTTGAGAAGGCTCTGAAACAAGAGGACCATGGATATTTCCAGATAATCAAGATCCCCAAAAATTGGTGTTACTGGTTTCTCAAAGGATGCTTAAGGTCAAAGCATTTGGTAAAAGCATAGGCTTCTAGTGATGTTCAAAATGTTGTGACTAGTTATAGGTTTCGGGCTGTGCTACCTCCATGTCCAAGCTTGATCTGTAATTTTGGTGGTTTCACATATTATAATGAATATTAGATGCTCTTTCATTCATCTTCACTGTTTATATGTAGAAAGCATGTCCCCCCAGTCAACAGGCCCAGCCTTCACCAACTTTTACATGATTGAATTCTTAATCTGTAGCAGTTCCATCCCCTTATGGTAGAATATCCTTTTTGCCTCAACTAAAGAGTCAACAAATGATCTCCTTGAATAAACAAATGCAACCCCCTTCACTTCTTGGCATGGTCTATAAGCCCATATTCTTGACCACGGACACTTAAAATTGACCACTTCCAAGGCCCATTTAACTGAATTAAAATAATAAAGAAAAGCACTTCCAATCAAAATTCATACATAGCATTCCAATGCTTGCTCAGACAACCAATATGAAGAAGGCAATAAAAGCAAAATTATGATGTAGCACATGGTCAATTTATGGTGCTTACCTGGCCAAGAGTCATAGGACCTTTTCCAGGATTACTAGGATAAAATGTAATAGCCACTACTCGAGTTAAGAAATCAATATCTCCTTCTAGCTCTTCAAACTCATATAACAAGGGAATGGTAGATGTATCCTGAGCATGAAGCCGTGCACCAGCACCAGTGATAGCCATGTCTTCAGCACTGATTGGTCCTGGCAAGGGTATCACAAGGTTTGTCCCAGTTACACATTGAGGTATTGAAGCAGCCTGAAAAAAAAAATCTAAAGTTAAAATACAGTGTTTTGAAAATTCTGTTTGTACTTGTGCACAAAAATTAAGGTCTGCAGTATTGTATTTAACCATTATTGTATATGTAAGTTATTCCATTTTCTTCTACTTAATCATAATTCAATATATGAGTCATCAATTCACAAGTGATGATACCAGACATTCTACATAGACTCGCACAATGCATTGGGATTTCCCAAAACAACCATAAGAACTCCCTGAACAACTAGTCCTTCATCCCCAGAAGATACCATCACCTTTCCCTAGAACCTAGCCAGAAATACTCTGTAGACTTGCAGGGGACATAAACATCAGCTAGACTAGCTTTACTTGTAAGCCTTCAAATCCATTTTCATCATAGAATCTAGGTCGTTAAATCTTGCAATTTTCTTTCTACCATGTTTCTTTTTCCTCCTTCCTTTGCCCTTTTTCTGCTTATTCATGACACTCCCCCACTTATATCTCTGCCTCTTTCAAATACATTCATCCAAAGGAAACTGATTCCACATTGGTCAAGGTCACTATTTAAAGAAACAAGAACCCGAAATAAAGAATTAAGTTCACTCTGCAATAACTAGAGCGATGAAAACTTTATAATATATTTTCAAGGTTTACCTTTCAATACCATCACATCCAAAAATGACTAGAAAAAGAGAAGATAAATATCATTAAATGTCATTTAAGGAAAACTGAACTGATAACTCAATTGCCAGCCAACCAAAGAAGGGTAAGCAAGGAAAAAGAGCATATGTTGCTTGACGAGTATGCATATTATATTAATTCCCATGAGAGTAATTTTAGCATGCCATGAAGACATAATTAAGAAGCAAGATGTATAAATGAAACAATATCACACCTCAACAACCAGTTTAAGTCCGTCTAGGTGACGCCCAGTCCTCACATCAACTGTTGATGGATAAGTTGAATCGTCTGCCCCGTGAGAAACTGTCAGAAGAAGCTGACAGACGTGGCAAGGCTCACCTAGATATACATAAATCTCAACCACATCTGCACCTTGCAAGCAAACCTGTTAGAAAAAAGATCAAAGAGTTAAATCAATGAACTATTTGTGATGGCTATATGATCTATAATTGTAACTGAAACACAGAGACAAGATTAAAGATAAAGATTTACCCATGTTAATTCTTTCCCTTTGAAACTCAAAAGATTGGATCTCCCACTAATATTAGGAAACATGTTGGTGACTGGCTTAAGAAAGAATCCAAATGGTCGAGAGGGTACCTGTAACAAATAAGTGATCACATAACACATCACGTATCGAGTTAAGTGTGACCTAAACCTGTCCTCTAAGTGGAAAAGTACTCTTTCTATAAATTCTGATATTTTCATAACAGCTCTGAACTAGTGCACTTATTGCATCTACTCCAATGTCAAAAAGAGATCATCATGCGAACAACATAGCATCTGTTTAGATGATAAATAGGCAGTCCTTTAATCCTTAACTCCATTAAACTATGGATAAGCTTTGGATGGAGTTCACCAAAGAAGGTAAGGCCTCTGCAAAGTTCCCTTAAAATCCCAGTTTCTCCCTCATTAAACTAATCATTTCTTCTTTCTTTCATCTTTATCATGCCATGTCATGTCCTGTACTGTATCTTATCTCTTTAAATCAAAGCATTATTTCAAAACTCCAAAACTTATTCTTGAAACCACCTTATTTTTCTCATAATTCTTCAATCATTACCAATTCTTATAATGTTTCTCATAGATAAATCCAGGATCAAAATACAAATCACCCAAAAGCATACATTTAAAGGTTGAACTGCAACTGATGGCAGATGCTTGAACAGCCTCACTCCAAGAAACATCTCCAGCTGCTTTTGACGAGAACTATCCACAACTGCATTTTTGTACCTCCTCTGTAGAGTAATTTTCATGTTCTGCGCAGCAGAAAACTGCTTAAACTTTCCAGCTTCTTCATTGAAAATGCTGAGAATTTGGCTATGCATAGCTTTGGAACCAGTGTAAAGTGTTGCATGGATATCACCAGCAAGAAGAAAGAGATCAGCTAGTTGAGATACAGGAGACAAGATAGTTGAAGCCTTAAAATCCTCAAATGTCATATCAAATCTCTTCCAGGGTTTATCTGGACATGGATGATCCCATGTGGTAGTCCGAGTATTGTGATCAATGTAATATGTTTTTCCTGTTACAGCATCTGAACGTTTCTCCCATCCCGGTGGCAATGGAGCAGTATATCCACCAGAGCTATTAACTGACTGGTAACCATATGCGATATCACTATCAAGTGATATGGCCAATCTCCTGCACTGTTCCACAAAAACTTGGAGGGAGCCAAAGTAACTAGCAGCATTAGTTCTATCCAAGGAATCTGCACAGTTAAAGCGTATGACTCCATTTTGACGTGATCTTAAGCAGAAAGCACCTGCAAAATCATCATTATGGATGATTTCACCTCTGCAATCCTTAAGTCGTTGCCGTGAAGGTAGATAATCCCCTTCAGATATATCGATAGCTAAAGTTGGTACTTTTAAAAGTCTCCAAAGACCCTCAATTGTTTGTGGCTCTCCTTTCAGTTTTATGCTAGCGTGCCAGTCATAATTTATTAGATGTATCCGTGTGTAAGGAAGTTTTCCAGTTGATCTTATATAGTTCAAGGATTCCTCAAAATGCTGAACTAAAAGACATTCTGACTTCCCGTCTTCATTCCTAAGTAAATTGACGCAAACAATTGGAACAACAGTTTTTTTCCTCTGACCTTCCACAACAGCTACATTCAAATTTCGAGCATCATATCTTTTACTCAACCTTTGATAGTATTCTGAGCTTCCTTTATATGGGTCACGATCTGAAACATAAATTTCTGCTTCCTTAGCAGTAATTTTTAACTCTGCACCCCACCAGATTGGGATTGTGCCCCGTCGCCAAACATACGTGTTGAAAGGAATACTCTGACCAGTCCTTTTTGGTACCCATACAAGTTGCTCACACTCTACTTCATTTCCTGTTTTCACAAAATTTTCACCAGTTCAGTCTGAGCCAGAAAGCAAGTTATATGGACCAAGCAATCAAATAGGCAATGTAGAATATGCATATCAAAGACATAATAAAGAGGAAATTGTCAATGGAAGTTTGGTGAAAAGAGGTCGAAGAAAGGCATGGTACAGTTTCAACAATATCCAAGATACTATAATCCATTATCATTCTTTTACAAACACCCACTGCATGCTTTAAAGTTCAAAATGTTCAAAACAATATAGAACTTTTGAGGATGTTAGAGAAAGAAGCAGAGAAAGCACAGCAGAACATGAAATGCCTTATATGGATAATAATATGCGAATCAAGAGTTGATAACAGTAACAACCTACCAGTGCTGAAGCATGAATTTAAACCCCTAGCCAAGTATCGAGTACCAGGATGAAGCCGACTACGACGAGCTATAAGAGCAACTACTCCTTCTAACTGACCCAAGCTTCCAAAGCTTCGACATTCTGCAAAGCCCTATACATTAATATCAAGCAAACAGTATCAACACGTAAATGTTATATCTTACCAACTATATTATTCCCCTTCCAGAACTAGAAATATTTTGCATTGCTACAGAATGATTAATAGGAAAAATTAGGAGGATATGAATGACTAAAATACAAGGAATTAAAGAACATGCACCAGGAAAACAACTATGAAGAAGCAGTCACGGCTTAAACAGAAGATTAGAGAAGCTATTGTAGACAACAAGAATAAGCTAAGAATAAATGAAATGAATATTGTCATCAGAACCTGGGTAATAAACTTTCCTGAAATCACAAATAAATATAATGCAGGCTGTCTCAAATTATAAATTAAAGACAATGGTGAAGAAACAAAATGGCTTCCTAAGGGATATGTGAAAGATGAACAGATAAAAGGCCTGATAATTTTTAGTTACAGTAGGTATATGCCAATCCAGTTTAAACAGTTAGAAAATGTATGCCGGAGGGATAGATGACATTAAGAGTAGAACAATATAAATATGGCCTGTGCAACATGATGGTTAACCAAATTGGAACCTACAACTTGCAATACTGAAAAATGGATATCATAACCCACACAGAACGCAGCAATTATGACATCATTTCTATTTCTCTGAAATGTAGTCAAATAAAAACCAATAAACTTGTAAACCAATTTATTTCCAATCTTCAATTCTCCAATTCCAAAGTAACAACCAAAAGAACAAGAATCCAATTACATGTAAACCATTTTAGTTATTAACATATTACAACTTCTTCAGCAATTGACTGCACATTAACAACCAAGCAATGAGCTCTGCCTAATACAGAGTCATACATGCCAATTTGCAGTTAGAAACAATCAGTCATTAGAGCAGAATATTGAAGAAAAACTCATGAGACATCAATTAGCATCAATCTCAAGAAACATAAATAACGCTACCTGCAGAAGTGTAACACAATGCTGTGGAAGCCCAACGTTTTTGAAAGGTGTGGAAAACCATCCGTTCCAGACAAATTCATCATCAGGATTTTCCAAGGGCATGCGGCTTGGGAAAGGTCTAGTGATGTCCCTTGTCTCACAAAAATAGTGCTTCCCATCAATGTCAAGTTCAGTTAACTCTTGAACATTCTTTACTTCTCCTTTACCCTGCTGCTGAGGAATTTGCAGTGATATTTTAATCCATTGGCTCTCTGTAACTGTAAATACACATCCTCCGCCAGGCAAATTTGGGATGCTTTTTGTTAACTTTGTGGCCACAAGCAGCAGGCCAGAACTGCCTAGGGCAGCATAACCTAAGATTGCCCTTGCGTAAACCTTACTCCTGCAATACCAGCGTGATCCACTTGTGATGAAATCTAAAGCTTCATCTTCAGATTTAAAAACATCTAAACCCCACTTCCCACTATAGCGAAGAGTGCCTGTTGTTGGATCAATATATATCACTTGAGTGTCAGCCCTGGAAAATAAGCTGACAATAACATAGACTTCACCAGTATCAAGTGTTGCAACAACAACAGACGTATTTCTTGAACCACCAACTGCAATTAAAACAAACTGTAAAATTAATGCATGGTTAAAAATAGCATTATAGAAGAAAAGCAAAGACCTTTTTTCACCCAAATTGAACCAAAACAAATTGAAATGTTTTATTGAACAGCAACCAGTAGACATGGTAGAGGGACACAATGTGCATATTTGCCATAAAAACTTGAAGTGATAGTAAAATTGATACCAAAGGCATCTCAATCCAAAAAGGGGGAAAGAAAGAAACTAAATCCAGAAGCAAACAAATTTACCTGGTGATTCCATGCGAGCTAGAAGTAGTGGATTATTAGAGATCTCTTAATTCCTTGAGTTTTATGTTCTGTGAAGTATAGAAACCCAAAACTGAATCTGAGCAACAGAATGAAAGGAGAGAACACAAGTGGGGAAGAAATCAGAAGCAACTCTAGAAACAAATCTAACAGCGCAGATGCATATATGTAAACATGTATACCAACTTCGTGATTTGGCAATAACAACCTTTAGAGGGCAAACAAAATGCAATCCGGCGACCTAATGAGATTATTCTAATATACATTTTGTTCAAGCACAATTCAGTAGCTCCTTTTCTCTATCAAAGTTTCTGTTTTCCCATATTCTCTTCACATTTGCACATATGCAGAAGCAAACACACGCCCCGCAAACATGTTCATGCTTTTCATAAGATACTGAAATACGAGATCCAAAATATCGAAATAAAAGTTTCGATGATACTGGCACTAATTGTAATTCTAACAGTGGCCCAACTTTTTATTCTTCTTATCAAACAAAGAAGCGAAAAGGGTTTCAAGAAACTTACAAGATTCAAAACCTCATTTCTGCCAAGATCCAATTTTTATTATCAGAAGAAAAGAAAAAACATAAAACTTTCTTCAAACCGAAATAAAATTTGCAAAAATGAATCCAAGGACAACAATTAGATGGACAGCAATGAACATAGGATTGGAATTGAAGAACAAGAGAATTGAATTGTGCTATACGTATATATTAATAAAGAGAGAGAAAGGTCACCTGAGAGAAAAAGATGCCAAGTTGAGGGAGGAAGCGAGTACGATACGGAAGACTGAAGAAAATCGGTCAGAACGTAAAGCTTAAATCAGAAAATTAATATTATTATATACAAAATAAACTAAATATCGTGAAACACAAAGACAATGAAATAAATTGAAAAGATCTCTTTCCAAATCGATTTTGCAGTAATAACATGTCGTTGATAATTTAATTCTTACGTCTATTATTCATCATGCTACATTCATCCGTTTGCTCCATCGATTTGGTTAATTGATCTTGATTTGTACTTCAAAGGCAAAATTTCAATTATACATACACGGTTGGTAACAATGTTATGAGTATTATATTAGATCTAGTTCTAGTTATTAGTATTAGCAAATATTGGTGCTTATATTGAAACAAGCAATGCCCGGTAAATTTCAAACTAAGTTAAATATAATTTCTCATAATTTTTTAATAATTTAATTTTATTTGTTTATTACAACTTTCAATAGAATAAGTAATTCTATAGGTCTAATTCACCCTAATCATATCAATTTTTTAGCGTGTTAAGTTGATGAGAAACCAAGTTTTACAGATGAGAGTGATTTAAAAGATAATATTTGATAGAAAAATATTGACATGTCATTTAATGCAATAAATTTAAATAATAATGATAATGAGACTTCCCTCAATAACTAAATAAAAATTGAGGTCAATATAATTTAAGCATATGTCATTAAATAAAGTTTCAAGTTTTTCATTTTTTCTCTTTTCTTTTAATTTCACTTATATCTGATATACGTCAAATTCTATATATGCAATATAAATATAATTGTAAAACTTTTTAACTATAAGTATTTTTGTTTCATATCCATTACTATTTTGTTGTGTTATTTGGCATGAGCACTTTTTGTTATATTTATTTGGACCTCCATTATTCTTATTATTAAACTTAGCAAATCAACCCAAGTCCCACCTTAACTCAACGTGCTTGACTAAGTTTGATGTGACTTAGGGTTAGGTTTAGACTCTTTCTTTAAAATTTTTAGCTTTAAAGCTGAGTTTGAGCTTTTTTTTAATTTTCTAATTATGAGCCTTTGAAAAAGGATATTGTTTCCTAAATTTTAAATTTAAAAAGAAAAAAAGGGTTGTCTAAGCCCAATCAAGCTTCGGGTATGGTCCGAACTCAAGAGCTCTGGCTCAACTTGACTCGACCGATTGGTAGAGTCCATTGTAAGAAAATCTCATTATCTTTTAAATAACAAAGAAACTCATAATCTAAGTACCTATTACATCTAAATGCCTCCATCTTTATACCAATTTATTTCTCAACATTAAGTATAATTTTTTTCTTCAAATGATTCAAACTTTTGTTTCATTAAATATATACAACTATCTCTAGAAAGATCACCTATTAAATGCATGCATCTACCTTTAATGCGTGTAAATATAAGGTCATATACATCTAAATGTATAAGCTCTAATTACTTATTGGCACATTCTCCTTTTCCACTAAAGGATAATTTGGTCATTTTCCTTAACAAATAAGATTCATATAATTCATAATAAAAAGAGCCAAATATGTTTCTTTACGTAATTATGTGATTCTAGTTTTATTGATATGACTTAATTTACAATGCCACAAATAAGATGAATTTGTCTCACTTAATATTCTTTTCTTATTATTTATGTTAAAGATTCATGTTTTAAGATCGAATTAATACAACCTACTTTTAAGTAATGTGAATCCATAACAACCATCATCTTTATATAAAAAAACAACTTTTATTCTTAATAATAAATATAGAATCATTTAAATCTAAATAAAATAGAAACATTTTCTTTTTTGAAATTAAATATAAATTTAAAAATACGCTTCCCCAAATAAGGATGGCAAATGGACCCAACTCGGCCCTGCTCAAAGTCAATGGGCTAGCTTGGGTTGATCAATCTCAGGCCCAATCCAACCTCGGGCTGCCCAGGCCTAGCCCGACATGAGGCTCAATTTTTTAAGCAAAATGAAATTGTTTTAGCAAAAGATGTCGTTTTGCATTTAAATTTTAAAAAATTGGTCGGGTCGAATCGGGCTTGGCTTGAGCTCTGGCAACCTCTGGCCCAGTCGGGCTTTGAAAAAACGATGTTATTTTGCACTTAAAATTTAAAAAAAAAATTGGCTATGTCGAGTTGGATTACATTGCTATCCTTATCTCCAAAGGGTTACAATGCCATTGTTTAAAATAAATAATAATCACAAGCCACTCTTTTAAGTTAGTAATACATTTTAAAGATTGTAGTACTATTCACTAACTAAGAAGAATGTATATAAAAGCTTTTTTAATTAGCCTTTAAAAGAATTCGAGATAAAAAGTTCATGAGATATACATATTGTTGTCAGTTTCCATTTAGAAACTTCCAAATTGTATCTTAGGGAGGGTTGAGATATAGCAACATTCGAGGAATTTGAGCAAATAAGAGCTAGTAGTTAGTTCTCCTTTATATTAAGACGTTTGTCGCAAGTTCCATCTTGCTTTCATATTGTCACTGCAGTCTAAGTGTAACTTCTTCGCAATAATGATCCACCTGATCTAGTTGATAATGAATCTACTTAGGATTTGGATACCTTTTCAACATTTTAGAAAGCTCTTATGTTTCTTTCTCTCCAAACTATACAGGCATAGCAAATCAACGTTAATTTGAAGATTATGGCATCACTTTTTCTTTGAAATTTAACTCCAAAAGACCAGCTCACAATCTGAGGCTGGCTCTCAGCTTGATAATATAATCTACTTAACCTTAAGATCAGATTCCATATAATATTAAGATAACTACATTTGAATAAGATAGGATCCATATTATCAAGCATTTATTTATAAAGTTTACAATATATGTTAATAGAGTTATCCCATTTAATTTTGTCTATAATTTTGGGCCTATACTTAATTGCTAACCAAAGTATGAATAATTAGTAAGTTTTTATTGAACTAAATAGCATTTCTCGAAGAAATAATTTGCTCAAGATCCTTGAAAAGAGTTAGGCAAGAGACGTTGTGAATATTCTCGATTTATGTCTCATCTAAATAATAGTATCCTCTCTACTAAGGTTTAAATTACAATTAGGTATAAAAATTACAGATAGGCAGCCCTAGGATTTTTCAGGGTTCGAAAGGTCTAAAAATCCCTCGAAACTTGATGTTTTTGAGTGTCTGTTGTTGGATCAATGGTGGTTGACAAATTAATCCTACTTATGTTTTGATAATAATAAAATATCTAGAATTAGTTAAGAAATTATTTCAGGTGTTACTCAAGGAAAGAATCATGCAAAACAAGATGAGCAAATGTTTAATTATTGAAGAATCAAGAAAGAAGGTTCATTCTAAGTGTAAATGGCATAAAACATGAA
>JAOTAZ010000001.1:20274765-20290069 GCA_025629785.1 Erythroxylum oxycarpum | reverse complement strand
TTTGGGATTTGTATATTTGTAATTATGACTGCAGTATGATTTTAAGAAATGAAAGGAAGAATATCTTTTGGTTTCAACAATTTAGTGAATGTGATCATTACTGCTTTATTAGATTGATGCCATGAGGTTTATTAGAAATGATTGTATCGTAGGGCACCCTCATCGTAGGGTATATAGCGATATGACCTACGGGCGTATCGGTGTATACTCTACGGTAAGGGGGCGCTACAATTAGTAGTAAGTAGGTGCATCAAAACGTATGATGAGCTATTTGAGATATTTGGAAAGGTGAAAAATGTAACTTATCATCTCAAGTTACCTGAGCATTTAACGATGCATCTTACTTTTCACGTAAGTTTCCTTAAATCATATCATGAGGATTCAATAGATCCTAAAAAGAGTTAAGTAAAAAAAGTTCCACCAGTTGTAAGGAAACAATTTAACGATAAAATTAAGAAGATTTTCGATCATCGAATATTGGGGTTGGAGTTCTTGATTTAGTAGAAAAATACACTAATCTCGGAGGCTACTTGTGAGAGAGACACTACATTGTAGCAGTTCGAAGACCAGGTAAACGACTACCTTCAATTTGTTTCCATGAGGGCATTAAGTTCATTTGGTGGGGGTAGTTTTTTAGCCCCTTAACATTACAAGACCCTTTTTGCTAGCCATTCGTAAACCTTGTCCAACGTCTAGCATGAATTAAGCATGAGAAAGGCATGCTAAAGGAACCAAGGCAACTTAACCATGTAAGATCAAGCATAGTTTAAGCTGCGGCCAGCTTTGATGGACTATTAGGTGTTGACTGGCATGGCTAGGGCGAGTTGGACTTGCCTAAGAAATCTGTGGTGGGACTAAGGACGACATGGTGCTTAATTGATGAACCATGGATGAATGAACTAGACCATGGGTGTGTATTAGTCAGACCATGTGTAAATTATCTCAGAACTTGGCTAACCTTCACCTTTGAATGAAAATCATAGATGATGTGACAAAGTTGGTGGGATGAATCATTAAAGAAGTGGGAGGACATGGCAAAGAGCACGGATGAGGTGTCTTGTAAGCATTTTACACATGTTGCTTTTACTTAGAAGTGACATAGTGGTATGTTATGTAAACCACCCATTAAAGAAGCGCTTAAAGTGGTTAAGGATGTCAACCACCAACTAAGTTAGTGACTTAGTAGCCTTGAGAACACTTTCTTATATTCTTGCCCAACAAGTCTCCAAAAGCCTATAAATAGCTCATTTGAGCAAAGACTTTATTCACTAGAGAGAGTTGGAGGTTTTGTATCAATTGTGAGTAATACAAAGGTTCGCAATTTTGCTGTAAAGCTTTGTGCATCTTTTCCTTCTTATTACTGTCCATTCTATTGTGTTAGTTTAGTGAATTTCATGAGTTTACTTTGCCACCTTAAACACGAGAGATTTGGTAAGGTTGAGTTAACTTGCGAGAGTTATACCACTATACTTAGATTTTGGCTCATTTTGTGTGCGAACTTGGAGTTCCTTACAAAGTCTTTATAATAGATTATATTATGCATTTTGAATGTTCTTGCCCTTAAAGCAAAGAAATAGACACAAGGAGGACAATTGATAAGAGCCTTAATGCCTAATTGTGGCATCTTTGAAATAACCAAGTTAAGCATGACTCATTATTGTTTAATTGGTATGCATGCTACTTGTTGATGCAAAATTGTTATGAATTTTAGCGGAACAAATCAAGATTTCCAAAACAATATATACTTATATATATATTTAACATGAGGGGATGGTGTGCTAAATAGTTGTGTAGGATAACACAAATGTTAGAAGATAATAGTTGATTTAGACCTTCCCTATGACATCTATATTCATTTGACATTTGAATAGAGATAGTGCCAAGACTGTAATGGAGCAACACATGAATTGACGCAAGGAAGATTTTGAATGCATTCACCATTGGAGCTCTACAAGTCCACTAATCAAAGAACAATTTGAAAGCACCTCAAGAAGTGCAAGTCTTATATGGTGATTGGCTATTTTAGATCTGCAATTGCATCAAAAAGACTCGAATCACTTAGTCCACCTTTGTCTTTTAAAACCACCATTAATGATGGAGATATCAAATTGGCTTTGAGAAGAATATGCTACACGGGGTCTGTAGGCTAAGCTCTAATAGATAACTAATGCCTGAAAAAAGTAGTAAATAAACAACCAAACAAAAAATGTTCTTTATTCTTATGTTGAAGCTTCGATCAATAAAATCAAAAGGCAACAAGATCTAAAACAAGAACACCCAGGGATAATGGAACATAACAACTATACTTCTCATATTCTTGAAAAAATTTTACAAGAACCAACGGGTATAGGTATATTTGGTGTCCATGCCTGCGTTAAAGGGAGTAACTCCCAACTTCTTAAAAATGACAAAGTAAAGCATTAGATAAGAGAGACATGTAGAAGAACGACTTACTTTGCAACATTATACTTAAGCCTAATGTATTTGTTACCATCTTTACCTATAACATAGTTCCAATTCAAAAGGCACCCACTTATTAGTTTAGAGTGCACACCAAAAACCCTCGAAGTTAATCAACGAAAAGTGTAAAAGTTTAGTTTTATCCATTTCTTTTCCAACATTTCAAAGGAAATATTTTTCAAAAAATATTTCAAAGGAAACCAAACAAAGAAAAATAAGAAATAACAGTACCGGATAGAGGATTATAAAAGCCAACAACTTAAATGTGCTTTCCATCTCTCAGAATGTATGTTGTGTGAAAAGAATAAAGAATGGAAATGGAAAAGGAAATCTGATGCAAAAGTGCAGGTAACTAATTTTTTGTTATTCTTTCATTAAAAAGAAAAGTAATACAGCTCTCATCTATTTAAATCTAACACACTCAGCTAACCCCCCCCCCCCCCCCACTCCAACAACGCCATCTAATATTACTAATAACAATTGACATAATAAATAATAGAAAATAATCCCCTACATCCCATTTCTTTATAGCAAACCCCCTTCTCAAAATCCCTTGTCCTTAAGGGAAGAATGCTGGAAATCGTTGATGAATCTCAGTAGCCCATTCCTAAATTACATCATCTAGATTAGAATGAGATCACTGAATCAGTAACTGGGTTGCTGCTTGATTTCCTCTTTTCACCTTTTTTTTGTTCGAAATGGACACTAGTTATGGAGTAGAGGCTAACGGTAGAGATGCAGCTAGAATTAAAAAAGAAGTCTGAATGTTTCATTGTGCCTTCTTGAGTTGAGAAACGTGGAAGCTAGGTGAATAACAACTGTAGAAGGAAAGTTCAATCTATAAGCCACAGAACCAATTTTATCAATAACTTTGTAAGGGCCATAGTACTTGGTTGCTATGTGATGCACTAAATTTGTCTATAAGGTTGGAGTTTGACCAACACCTAGTCTCCAATGGAAAAAAATGTTCAATTATAGTTTTGTCTTCCTGCTATTTTATCTGATTCTGTGCTTTAAAAAGATGATGCTTAACAACCTTGAGTATCTTTTCCCTTTGTGTTAATAATGTATCCACTGGCTTAACTTATGAATCCTTAGGAAAATATGGCAAATGAATAAGAGGAGGATAATCATACAATGTTTCAAAAGGAGTTAGTAGAAGTGAGGTATGGTAATTAGCATTATACAAAAATTCAGCCAAGGGTAACCATTTAGCCCAAGAGGAGGAAATCTCTCCAACCATACACCTTAGATAGGTCTCCAAACATTTATCGACAACTTCTGTTTGACCATCTGTTTGAGGATGGTAAGCAGAAGAATGCAACAATGAAACACCTTGTAACTTAAAGAATTCCTTCCAAAAAGTGTTGAGAAAAACAATGTCCTTATCGCTGACTATAGAATGAGGGAGACCATAAAGTTTAAAGACATGATCTAAGAAATTCTGAGCTACAGTGACGCTTGTGAAGGGATGAGTTAACCCTATAAAATGAGCATATTTCGTTAATCTATCCTCTACTACCATAATAACATCTTTACCTCTGATTTAGGAAATCCCTCCACAAAATCCATGCTGATATTTGTAAAAACACTAGTAGGGATTAAAAGAGGTTATAATAATCTAAGAGTAGCTATAGTTTCTATTTTACATGTTTGAAAAACAGGGCAAAGCCGAATGTACTATCTCACTAATTTCCATATTCTCTTCCAATATAACATGGCTGAAATTCTCTTATAGGTCCTTTGCATCCTTAAGTGACTACCAACTGCTGATGAATGGTAGAGATGTAGGATGTACTGCTGTAACTATTTGTCATTGCCACAACTAACCTCCTTTCCTTCGTAATTGGTCATCCTTCCATATATAATAAGGATGACTAGCTGGTTGGTGTAACAAATATTTTATAATCTTCTGTACATTCAAAACTCCCTCCTAAGAAGCTTGAATTCTAGTCAATAAGTCAGAAGAAACCACAGACAGTGCCATATACTAAAGCTGTTGACACTAATTCTAGACAATACATCAGCTGCCAAATTATCTTTCCCTTGTTTATACTTGATTTTATAATCATAACCAAGTAGACTGACTAGGTGTCGTAATCTTCTGTTCCAACAGATATTTTAGAATTTCATGATCAGTCTTAAGTATAAAATGTCTATCAGTTAGATAATGATGCCACTTCTTAACAGTAAAGAGAATAGCATAAAACTCTTTATCATATACTGATGTTTGATGAAATAAGGATAAGGACTTACTGATATAAGCAACAGGATGTCCTCTCTGCATAAGAACAACTCCTATACTTATCCTTAAAGCATAAGTTTCGTCAATAAAAGCAGTGGAAAATTCATGTAATGATAACACAGGGCCATTACTATAGCCTGCTTAAGCTGGTTGAATGCGAGATTTGCCTCTTATGACCACACAAACTATGCCTGCTTCTTCAATAAATTACTGAGTGGTGTAGTAATTACTCTATACTCTTTTACAAACCTTCTATAACAACCAGTTAATCCTAGAAAACTCCTCAATTCCTTGGTATTTGTAGGAACTGGCCACTATGCTACAACTTCCACTTTCTTCTGATCAGTAGATACCCCTTCAGCTGATATAAAGTGCCCTAAATACTCTATCTCTGCATCCCCAAACCTGCATTTTCTCCTCTTTGCTACCAGAAAGTTCTGTCTCATTAATTGAAAAGTAATCATTAAGTGTTCTACATGATCCTCAATTGTTCTACTATACACTAAGATATCATCAAAGAAAACTAAAATTAATTTCCTTATATAGGTCCTAAAAACATCAGTCATAAGACTTCAGAATGTGGAAGGTGCATTTATTAATGCAAATGGCACAACTACAAACTCCTAGTGGCCATCATGTGTCTTAAAAGTTGTTTTGTGGATGTCAGGCTTATACATCCTTTTTTTATAGTATCCTAACCTAAGATCAATTTTAGAGAACATTGCAGCACCATAAAGTTCATCTAATAATTCCTTAGTGACAGGAATTGGATACTTATCCTTGACAGTCAACTCATTCAATGCCTTATAATCTATGCCCATCCTACATGTATTGTCCTTTTTCTTAACTAAAACCACAGGAAAGGCAAAAGGGCTTATGTTGAGTGGAATAACTCATAAAGCCAACAAATCCTTAGTAATTTGTTCTATAACATCTTTTTGTAAGGGTTTATATCTGTAGGGTCTTTTATTAATTGGATCAGCACCTTCCTTAAGAATAATTATATGGTTGTGAGATCTGTGGGGAGGTAAACCTGTGGGTTCTCATAATAGCTCCTCAAACTCACTTAATAAAGTTTGCATTATCTCTAGTAGTTGAGAGTCCTGCAACTCCTCCTTCCTTGTAATTGGTTGATTAATAAGTTCACACCACATGAACTGCAGTTGATACATCTGCAGTAAAGCCAAATGGGTGGGGCTGGCCATTAATTTATGCAACTAGCCTTCAAACATAGTTGATAAAGTCCGTTTATTTCCCTATGGAGCATACACATTATCCCCATTTTTGAAACTCATCTTCAACTCACTAAAAATCCCATTTTATTTCACCCAATGTAGTCAACCACTGAATGCCTAAGACCATGTCATAACAATCCATTGGAATAATAATAATAACATCAGTTGTAAACTCTATTCCTTGCATTTTCCATTAGAATTGTTTGCAAATACTGCTACTAGTGAGCTTACTTTTAGTTGCAACCATCTTAATCCTATGGATGGGTTCTAATTGACACCTTAATGTTGTTGCACACCTCTCACTCATAAAGTTGTGAGTACTTTTAGAATCAATAAGAATACACATCTACCTCTTTCCCACTGAGCCGTTAATGACCATGGTCTGAAAGTTAGGAATAACAGTGAGTGCATTTAGTGAGATTTGGTAGTCTATAACCTCAGCTAATTGCTCCACTAATTGCTCACCTGTTGATACTTTATCTATCTCTTCTTCTTTTATCTGATCCCCTATCTCCTGTACTGTTATCATGTAAGATTGCTTCCTCTTACATTTATGACCAAATGTATATCTTTCATCACATCAGAAACAAAGGCCTTTAGCTCTTCTATCAACCATATCCTTGTTTGTAAGATTGAATTTAGTGGCTTTATTGGTAGTATTTCCAGTAGGTGGGTTAATATTTGTAATTTGGCTGGAAGTGTTTGGTTTATTAAAGTGGCTAATTGAATTAACAAGGTTGGTTTTAACTGTGGGGTTTTGAATTGGATAGGTATTGGTTTTGTTTGGAAGGAAGTTAGGTTTGTATGAACTTTTAATAGTTGTTTGGCTAGACAAGGCAGCTTCCTATAATTTGGCAAGGGAATAAACCTCCATAGACTTGGGGCTAAACATCCTTACTGGCATCTGGATCTTATCTTTCAACCTAGCAAGAAAACAACTCACAACATAATTTTCACTTAAATCTACCTTGGTTAGTAGTAGATCAAAGCTATTAAGATATTCTTGCATTGACCCTAATTGCTTCAGATTTTTAAGCTCAACCATGGGATCTGAGATTACTTGATCATCGAAATAGCATTAAGAGCCTCAACATAGTCTGTCCAATTGGGTACTACTTCAGCTATACTCTTCATGAACCCCTTATGCCATTGAATAACCTTCAAGCCAAAATGAATTGAAGTTAATCTTATTTTGCATTCATCAGGAATAGAATCCACCTCAAAGAATTGTTTTGCCTTGTACACCCATTTAACTAAACCGATACCATCAAAATGGAGAAACTCTAATTTGGAAAATCGGCTAGAGTTCATGTTACCTGTAGCTTGTGTCTTGCCTCCCTACTTGGATCCTATTATATGAAATTTATTGATCTCTTGATTCGTAGCAGTTTTATTCCTAGAAGCCTTCATGAAAGCCATTGACTGACTTACATGAAAAGTCAGGCTAGTTACGAGCTCCCTCAACTCTGATATCTCCTTCTCCCTTTTTTAATCACTGCTTCTAATTATGGCCTTTAAGTTTGCTTCTACCTTCTTCAACTCTTGATATATGGTTTCTGCCATGGGTTTAAACTTTACAAGTTTGAATATCGATGCTCTAATACCAAATATTGTGTGAAAAGAATAAAGAATGCAGAAAATGAATGAAAATGGAAAAGGAAATCTGATGCAAAAGTGCAGGTAACAAATTTATTGTTATTATTTTATTAAAAAGGAAAGTAACATAGCCCTACTCTATTTATATCTAACACACCAGCTAATATTACTTGTAGCAGCCTGTCTCTCAAATGATCGAGATATTTAAAGAGTTAGACTAATGAGTTATATGAGTGTCAGCATGTAGAGCGAATTGGTACAATTGTGACATGATTACTATAATTATATTCAAAGTCATGATATGTGCTTACACACATGAATTGTTAATTAGACAAATGGCACTCAATTGACATGTCCCAGGGTATGAAAAATGTTAAGTGAAAATGATGTGAATTGTGATTTGGTATGTTTTGAATTTTGGAATGATTGGATTTCAATTAGTGCATTGGAATTAATTGTGATTAATTGAGAGATTGATGAAATAAAATGTACATTTGGACTAGGACAAATGTTAAGTGGTAGGATAAATTGATACATGAAAATTTTGGATGATTAAGCTTTAAATTGAGTGACATTTGGCATAGTTAAATGTGTTGTAATTGGACTAGTAATTAAATGATAATTGGACCAATTATTATGTGACATGTAGACTGATTTAGTAGGGGACAAATGGCAACATCTTGAGTGGATTAGTGGCAACATCTTGATTAGGCAAATGTAAGACATGCCTTAGGACAAGTGTTGTGCTTTAATGGTGACACCTAGCAAGTTGATGGAGCAAACTCCAGCAGTGATGTTTCTACTGATTCCCTCACTTTTGTCCACCAAAATTGCTTCCAATTTTCTCTGTATTTTGCTTGAATCCTAGCCAAATTGCTGCACAAAAACTAGATTTTTACCTTACACAAAATAGCTAAGAAAACTAGTTGAAAGTTGTATTCATATTATTGTCTATAAGTTGTTTTTACCTAAAGTTTGTGATTGATCTTGCATGATTGGAGACTTGGTTTAATATGAAGTTTTGAATTCAATTGGAAATATAATAGGTAAGTAACAATCTGAGCTTTAAGGCATGTTAAATGATATGAGAATAATGTTTGAATTGGACTGAAATGCATATGATATTGGTGAAGAAGAATTGCTAGAATATGTTAGTTTTAGTTTTTTCTCTTAACATCCTTCATTCTTTTTGTTATAACTTCTTTTCCTGACATCCAAATGGCATGATACTTGAACCAATATACTTATAACACATTGTTCTTCTTCTCCACCAAAATTTATGAACATCTGAATCCATTAGGAAAAGATTGAATGATAAATTTAGGATGAAAATGGTGAGTGTGCTGGAATATTGTTAGCTTGAATGATTTCATTGATTATGCTTCGGTATTTTGATCATATCTTGATCTATAGATTTCCAAATTAGATTATTCTTAATTTAAATTAAACTAGAGACATTTGGCTACAATTTTTAAGAAGAAATTGAATTTGAATTCTATCTTTAAGGGTCTTGGAATTTAGCTTGAAATTAAGTCTTGGCTTAGGCTATAACACTACCCATGACAGAAATCATATCCTGTAGTTTTCAAATAAACTGTATTGATGTAGGCCGAATCAGACAAAGATGTCTTCACAAAAGTTGTAGCTTATTCCCTTAGCTTTCAATTGGTATAAAGTTTGTAATTTGTGGATATTAAAATTGAGAGATATGAGTTGTACAACTTGAATGCATGATCATGCCTAGCCAAAATTTCAAATATACTTAGTCTGTATTATTTTAAGCATAACTCATAGAATAATGAACCAAATTGTATGATCTTAGTGTCATTGGAAACTTAAGACATAGGGCAAAATTGTCTAGAAGAAAGTATTACAGAAATGCACCCTTTTTCTTGTTATAATGATCATGTAAAGTAGACCTGAAAGTCAGTTTTGAGGAACAACTGGAATAGTTAATGATCAAGTGTATTTAAAGTATTAACCTAAGTGTTAACAAGACATATTCGAGTGATAATGTTTGAACGATTATGAATTGTGATTAAGGAAACATACCCTGGATAATCATTAAGCATACATTGCATATGGCATATATATATGTGCATAGTTGAATATGTATTTAATTAATCAAGTTAGTAATGTGTACAATGTATGTGTATTTAGACGCTCAAGACGTATGCCATCATTCTAACATTGTCATACCATCCAGGTAATAGCATACACGGGAGCATACTGTGAGTAGCCTAAGATGGTCTTACCTTGATTTGTTCTGTTTGATACTGTATTAAATTGCTATATGTGACGTTTGTGTACTGAATTCCAGTCATAAAATGTCCAAGGAGTTTGATGTATGCATAGAACATTTGGAAGTGTTACTTGAATGTGATGTGGCTGACTATTTATTTCTCAACTTGAATGTTAAATGCCAGACTAAAAGTCCGATGAAAAATGTGAATGAGGAAGGATATGAATTTGCATAATTGATCGAATTTGAGGAATGTGTTTCATTCCAATGCATGAAATATTAAGGCAATTATGACTGATGTTGCATGTGAAAAAGATCTTAAAGCTCAAGCAATTGTGGAAAGAGCCTAAAGCTCAATGTGTTTAAAGACCCCTGTATCTTCAACGGATAAGGGATAATATGAAAGAACCTGGTATCCACAACGGATACGGGACAATGAAAAAGGCACACAATCACAACAATATAATAAATGAATTGAGTCTCATAAACATTACATTCAAATATGATATGAATAAATTGAATAACTACATTGTTACGATGACTTCCCTTGTATGAATATGTGATAATAAATGGTATGCACTTGTGTTTGAATTATGAGATTTGTGAACAAGGGTTTCATAATATTACTTGATGTGACCAAGTTAATGTGAATTACATTATAATATGAACTGTTGTGTTGTATGACAAGAGTGAACCATCGAGGATGGTTACTATACTGAATTCACAAAACTCACCAAAATTGCAACGTAACTTTTCAGGTTCAGAGGAGTTATCCAATTAGACTAATTGGAGTTCAACCACTATAAATGAGCATGAGTTAAGGATCGGGATCAGTTAGCACCTGCATATGTCTTCAGTTAATTTGTATTAAGTATTGCATTACGCAACTGTTGTATTATGTACACATGAATTATGAAATGTAATGACTTTTCTAATTGAATATGTTTGTATTGAAATGGGCCCAAATGAAATATGAGTTGCTTAAGATATGTCTGATGCGTGAAAAGTTTGCAATGCATTATTTCGAAAGTCTTAACGTACCATCCTTGTGGAGTATATTCTCGAATATCATTGTTACATTCAGGAATATGCTCTGTGAGAGTGGTGTGTTACAGTGGAAAGGAGAATAACGTTGCAAATGCACTTTCAAGAATCACAAGTGCAGAAATAATGATGTTGTCGGTAACGCAGTTACATGGTGATTTACTAGATGAGATTAAAAAGATTTGGGAAGAGGATCGAATGATGCAGGAAACAATTAGTAAATTGAGAAATAACACACTAAATTCTAGTGTGTATGAGTGGAAAAATGAACTGTTGAGGTGGAAAGGTCGTTTGGTGGTTAGTGATAACAAAGCATTAAAGCAACAGATAATCAGAATTAGAAATGATGAGGCGATGGTGGTAATGTTGGAGTGATGACGACAACAAAAAAGATACAAAATATGTTTTTCTGGAAGGGATTGACAAGAGATGTGTGAAGATATGTCTAAAATTGCATGAATTGCCGAAGAAATAAATATGACAATTCAGTGTATTCGGGACTACTGCAACCGATTAAAATTCCAGAGGGAAGCTGGAAGGAGGTCAATATTGATTTCATTGAAGGACTATCTATATCTAAAGGAAAATTGGTGATTCTTGTGGTTGTTGATTGGTTCACTAAGTACTCTCACTTCATTTTGGTAAAACACCCTTATGCTACTTGTGAAATTGCGGAATTGTTTCTTAATAACGTGTTTAAATTACATGGGATGACAGAATCAATTATCAGCGATAAAGACCTAATTTTCAAGAGTAAATTCTACCAGGAGCTGCTTAGTTTATAGGGAGTGCAACTCAAATATTCCACCACCTACCATCTTCAGACCGACAGTCTAACAGAAGTAGTGAAAAAAATGTTAGAGACTTATCTGAGGTGCTTCTGCAGTGAAACCCCTCAACAGTGGAGTGAGTGGTTATCGCTGACGGAGTGGTGGTATAATATCACATATTGTTCATCTATCGATTCCACACCTTTTAAGGTATTATACGGCTATCCTCCACCAGTGTACAAGTCGTATATAGCAGGGGACTTGAAGGTGACAAAAGTGGATCGAGTTCTTAAGGACAGAGAAACAATGATCAACGTAACAAGGTTCTATTTACAGAGAACTAAAAACAGAATGAAACAGTATACAGATACCAAGCATTCGAAGCGCAAATTTGAAGTTGGGTAAATGGTGTTGCTCAAGCTTCAACCGTATAGGCAATACATTCTACAGAGGAGGAGCAATCAAAAGTTGTCTCCCTTGTATCATGGGCCATATAAAGTGATGAAGAAAATAAGAAAGGTGGCATATAAACTCGAGCTACCAACAACCTCCTTGATACACCTTGTGTTTCATGTATCACAACTGAAGAGAGAACAATTGGATTAGAGTATAATCTCATCAGCTTTGCCATAATTTATCACCCTGTGGAGGAAATTCCTGTGGCGGTACTAGACAGACGCATTGCAAAAAAAATAACAAGGCAGTAACTCAGTTGTTAGTGCAATGGTGAAATGGAGCAAATGTTGACACAACTTGAGAATATTTCTTTGATCTCCAGAAACGCTATTTGGAAATCAACTTGGTGGACAAACATGTTAAAAAGAGGGGAATTGTTATATAAAAAAGCGGGGAAGGTGATACATAATAATTAAAAAAACATAAATAGTTATAGACGTTAGAAGGAAGATGAAGCACATCGTTTAAATAAAAGGTTGAGTGTTATTAAGCTGAACGAGAGACTAGAGTATAATAGATGTGTATTAAAGCCGTATACTAACGGCCATAAGGCATGAAAAATCTGTATGCATAATATCTATTTCTCTCTGTAAATCAATGGATTTTATGTTTCTCTCTTCCTCTCGGTGTTTCTTCTCGCCTCTTTTGACAAAATCGAAACAACTTATATGCATTCCGTTATTCATTTTTAGTCTACAACATAATTTTATTTACCTCTATTAATCAAATATAGGTTTATTATAAATATTGCATTATACAGTTTGTCCGTACTCGAGGATAGTCGGTGACATGAAAGTACTCCTACTACATATTTTTATGTATCTTTAGCTGTAGTGGTGGTGGTGGTTCCAGTTCAGACCGCTTGTTTTGCTTCAGTTTACATACAGTGTTCAATGTTTCCTTGTATGCTAATAGCTATGATGGGGAAAACCAGTCATTTCCATATTGTTTCTTCTATGCAAAATCCTCCCTACTTTTCCGCTAGTTAGTATGTATCATCAAAACATAAGCCCATTATTCTGATAATGTTTCGACATCAATTTCTCTAGCGCCAAACCCACCTTCACTCCTCGGGAATATTTTGGGTCTCTTGTCGTCTCTGACACTTTATTTTCATCCTAATAAGCCACTGAATCCATAAAGGGAAAAGCTGATTAGACTACTCACCGTACTGCGCTGGTCAGGTTCAAAGTGTAACATCACTCTTTACAATGGTCGACTGTGTAATCCAAACCATTGTGATAAGCATAAAAGTCACAACCACATAGGTATATTCATGCATTAGAACAGGTCCTCAGCTCGACAAAAAGGACATATTGTTCTTTATGGTGCATAAAAGTTCCCAAACTGATACCAAACTACGATGCCCTTCATGTACCTGAAATTATGTTAGTATGGAGTTCTGCTTTTAAGTTGAAATAAGTACTTTCTGGTAACCGATAATATAGAATAGCAGATTTTAGTGAAAATTGTAAAGTTGTTTTGTTTATGATCCTCAGTTTTTTGTTTTTGTAATATAAAGAAATTGATCATATAACCCTAAATAGTTTTCTACAAACAATTGACCGTTAATTTCATAATTGTTTCTCGATTTTAAAAATAAAAAAATCTTGATGATTTACATGTGTATGGTCTTTAAAATTATTTTGATATGCTTGAAATTAGTATTTCAACATTAATATATTAGTAAGATACTATTGTTAGTTGTTTTGGTTTGCGAGTTTGAGCCATTTGCTAATTATTGAAGTCGTGATTCACGAATTTTCTAAGCCTTGATCTCCATCCAAAAGGAAACAAGCATAAAATAAAGTCGAATGCGAATGCCAAAACGTAATAAAATTTCTTGTGCATGCATGCGTGTGAACAACGACCACCCATGACGTCAAGAAATGCCACCACTGTCAAGGTTTCATACTCATGTGTCGTGGAAAGCAATATGTTAACCAAAATTTACTGTTGAAAATGATTATGCGTGCATGAACAACAGATTTTATGGAAACCACATTATCGCGACACCATGGCAGACTTTCACCTGTTCTTGCCTCAAAGCTCCCATCTTAGAAAATTTTGAACTCTGTGCATTCGTAAAAACTAAAAATGAAAATTTCCTTTGGTGATCATCGTTCACTCCTTGCCGGCCAAGTGAAGCCGTATTTCTAGTTTAATTAATCATGTGGTGTGTGGTGGGAATTGGAAGAATAAATTGTTAGGACACAAAGGTCCACCATAGTTGAAATGTCTGATGTAATTAGTGTGAGTGTCAGAAATTTAAAAAGATTGGTAGTAGGGTTAGTACTTGCATCATACGGGTTTTGGGGACCATTCAAAGCGTGTTCCACACTTCCACCTTCGTTAAGGGTCATAATCTTTGGATTTGACGTTTAAAATAGAACTGAATATCCTTCACCACAACTTCCATTTTTATTTTTAAAAAAACGATGTCCAAGTTATTCCAAGATAAGATAATTAATTTAATTCTAGATTTAAAATTCTAATACATTTTTATAGGGTCAGAAATAAAAGTCAAGCATTGAAATATAATTAAGCAACTTGCATTCGAAATTGCATAAGACAATTGATTAAGGATAAGAACGAGGGTGTGGCTGAGAGGACATTAGGATTGAATGGATTAAGGGAGTTGGAGATCAGGTCATTGCAGTACGCTTTTGCTTGTTGGCCGGACATGCCTTGCCTCGCCTCTGAAATTGCCATCAACAAACAATTGCTAAATCAGTAGGGGGTAAAGACCTCCGCTAAAACCAAAATGAAAATGACCATGCAGAACATTATATATGGTTCTATTTTAGGGCCAACGTGCTTTTTTTTTTTTGTACCAAACAGTACGTAGGAGATCGACAGAGTCCAACTTATCCCTGTAAAACCATGGGAAGAGAAAATGAGTATTATAAGAGAAGTGAATATAAGATCAATAGAAAATGGATAGTAACCTTGAAAGAGACGATCATTAAATGTGATTATGACAAAGTATTTATCTTATTCTTCTCAAGCATTGCTAGCTTTTTCCGTTTCAGCCATAGCACTCCACAACTCTTGCTTGCAGCATTTCCAGACAGTGGATGATTTAATTCATACCAAGTACTTTGTACAATATGTACTTGGTTAGGTAATGCTGAATAACTTGTTTGACTTGCCCCATCAATAATAGTTTAAACCTGTTGGTTTCTATCTTATCTTTTGATTTTTTAATTTTAAGTTTTAAGTTCTTTTTTTCCACTTTTCACAAATTTTGCAAATC
>JAOTAZ010000001.1:20261310-20274665 GCA_025629785.1 Erythroxylum oxycarpum | reverse complement strand
AAGTCTAGTATTAACAAACGATAATTAAATATTTTGTATTTAATTATTAATTGTATTCAGTTGAAACTTTGAAATTTGGCAGCAGTTCTTGGATCGAACCCAAATGAGAATCTTCCTAAATTTCCTTCGACAGTCAACTTTTTGTTTTTTTCCGGTTCGTCTGTAACTTGACCATTGGGACTTTCATACCACAAGTATTATTGTTTTCAATGATGATTGAAAAACAGATAATACGAGATATTATTATATATCTATATACAAGTGGAATAGTCCAAAGCAAGGTTAATTATGATACCCTAAAAAGAGAATATGTTTCCCAAATATTTTGTATTGATAATTAGTTTTTGGAATGTAACAAACATTCCCTCTGTTTTATGATTATAGTTTTTCAGTAGTTATGGAGAAAATTTAATTCAAAGATTAACTTACTAATTATTCGCACCACAACCTTCGCCTTACAAGTTAAAATTCATTATTAGAAAGTTCCTTCAAATTATTATTGAAAATTTTGTAATTAATTCAAGTTGTTAACTTAATATTATATTAATCTTGACTTAATATTATAAGTGAACCAAAATTAAACTTTTTTATCAGCATGTGTATAAAATTTGTATTTTACATTTGACCAAATTTAAACTTTGAGAAAAATAAAGAACTAACTCTAAGACATGAAAAAATACGGCTAACT
Source organism: Erythroxylum oxycarpum (assembly GCA_025629785.1). Taxonomy (NCBI): domain Eukaryota; kingdom Viridiplantae; phylum Streptophyta; class Magnoliopsida; order Malpighiales; family Erythroxylaceae; genus Erythroxylum; species Erythroxylum oxycarpum. Next base: position 20,273,977 of record JAOTAZ010000001.1, on the reverse strand, counting down.
TTTTTTAAAGAAATGGATTTTATGTGATAAATGTATCTCCATCAAAATTTAAATTATAGTAGACACTTTTATATTTCCAAATGAGAAAGAAAAATAAAAAATATTTATTAAGGACCTTAATTAAAATAAAATTTGGCTTTGTCTATTTAACAATAAATCTACTAAAATAATAATTTAAACTAAAACAAAAAGAAACAACAAGATACACAAAAGAAGACAAATATCCTCACATGTTATTAATGTAAATAAGAGTCATAAGGCTCATAAAATAAGACATTTGAATAAACTAATCAAATTTGCTGTTTAAAAATATACTGATTAGATCCAGCAATTCTTTAATATATAATAAGTCATGTAAGCACGCCACTCCTTAATGTATAATAAATATCATGTGGGTAAGACATTGACCTTGTTTGTTTGGTAAATGGCTTATAAGACATGTTTTGGTGGAATGAAATGTTTTAGCTATTTGACTATGAAAAATTGCTGATAATTATATTTGATAATCAGCTGATTGGGTTGGTACATTGAACTCAATCCGCTGATTTTGAAAACGCTACTATGAGGAGCAGTTTCCTTCAACTGTTAAGAAATCAAAGGACTAACAGATTATCATATCTAAAAGTTATTACAAATTAGTCAAAAAGATAGAGATAGAGATAGAGATATAAATTTGATTATACAAAGTTTAAAAAGTTAATCATTAAATTAAAATTTTAAAATATTTAATATTAAATTAAAATTTTCAAAAAGTTAAATACTTTTAAATTTGTTATATCTAATTATATTACATTAATTACTTTTTTATAGACCTGATATTTAGGTCCCTTTTTATATCAATATTTAGTATATACTATTATTATTACTTGTATATTGTGTTTAATTCAATTCAATTTAATCTAAAATTAATAAGTCAAATTTAAATTAATTATTTTTATCTAAGTTTAAATTTTAAGAGATTTATATGGACAGTTTTTTTAAATAATTTTATTTTAATTTAATTTATTAAAAATGTAGCATCCCGTCTCTCAAATGATTGAGATATTTAAAGAGTTAGACTAATAAGTTATAAGAGTGTCAGCATGTAGAGCGAAATTGGTACAATTGTGACATGATTATTATATTTATATTCAAAGGCATGATATAAGCATACACACATGAATTGTGAATTAGAAAAATGGCACTCATTTGACATGTCCCGGGGTATGAAAAATGTTAAGTGAAAATTATGTGAATTGTGATTTGGTATGTCTTGAATTTTGGTAGGATTGGATTTCAATTAGTGAATTGGAATTAATTGTGATTAACTGAGAGATTGATGAAATAAAATGTACATTTGGACTAGGACAAATTTTAAGTGGTAGGATAAATTGATACATGAAAATTTTGGATGATTAAGCCTTAAATTGAGTGATATTTGGCATAGTTAAATGTGTGACAAATGAACTAGTAATTAAATGACAATTGGACCAATTATTATGTGACATGTGGACTGATTTAGTAAGGGGCAAATGGCAACATCTTGAGTGGATTAGTGGTAGCATCTTGATTAGGCAAATGTAAGACATGCCTTAGGATAAGTGTTGTGCTTTAATGGTGACACCTAGCAAGTTGATGGAGCAAACTCCAGCAACAATGTTTCTGCTGATTCCCTCACTTTTGTCCACCGAAATTGCTTCTAATTTCCTTTGTATTTTTCCTGAACCCTAACCAAATTACTGCACCAAAATTAGCTTTTTACCTTACACAAAATAGCCAAGAAAACCAGCTAAAAGTGGTCTTCATATTGCTATCCACAATCTGTTTTCACCTAGAGTTTGTGATTGATCTTGTATGATTGGAGACTTGATTTAATATGAAGTTTTGTGTTCAATGGGAAATCTAATAGTTAACTAACAATTTGAGCTTTAAGGCATATTAAATGATATGAGAATAATGTTTGAATTGGACTGAAATGCATGTGATATTGGTGAAGAAGAATTGCTGGAATATGTTAGCTGTAGTATTTTCTCTGAACATCCTTTGTTCTTTTTGTTATAACTTCTTCTCCTGACATCCAAATGATATGAGACTTGAACCAATAGACTCATAACACATTGTTCTTCATCTCCACCAAAATTTATGAACATCTGAATCCATTAGGAAAAGATTGAATGATAAATTTAGGATGAAAATTGTGAGTGTATTGAAATATTGTTAACTGGAATGATTTCATTGATCATGCTTTGGTATTTTGATTATATCTTGATCTATAGATTTTCAAATTAGATGATTCTTAATTTAAATTGAATTAGAGACATTTGGATACAATTTTTAAGAAGAAATTGAATTTGAATTATGTGCTTAAGGGTCTTGAAATTTAGCTTGAAATTGAGTCTTTGCTTAGGCTATAACCCTACCAGTGACAAAAATTATGTCCTGTTGTTATCAAATAAACTGTATTGATGTAGGTCGAATTAGGCAAAGGTGTCTTCACAAAAGTTGTATCTTATTCTATTAGCTTTCAATTGGTATAATGGTTGTAATTTTTGGATATTGGAATTAAGAGATATGAGTTGTATAACTTGAATGCATGATCATGCTCTAGCCAAAATTTCAAATGTACTCAGTTTGTAGTATTTTAAGCATAACTCATAAAATAATGAACCAAATTGTATGATCTTAGTGTCATTAAAAACTTATGGCATAGGGAAACAATTGTATAGAAGAAAGTGTTACAGAAATACATTATTTTTCTTGTCATAATGATCATGTAAAGTAAACCCGAAAATCTATTTTGAGGAAAAAGCTGGAATGGTTAATAAATTGAGCATGATCAACTGTATTTAAAGTATTAACCTAAGTGTTAACAAGACATATACGAGTGATAATGTTTGAACGATTATAAATTGTGATTAAGGAAACATACCTTGGATAGTCATTGAGCATGCATTGCACATGGCACATATATATACGCATAGTTGAATATGTATTTGATTGATCAAGTTAGTAATGTGTACAATGTATGTGTATTTAGACACTCAAGACATACGCCATCATTCCAACATTGCTGGACCATCTAGGCAATAGCATATACGGGAGCGTGTTGTGAGTAGCCTAAGATGGCCTCACCTTGATTTGTTCTGTTTGATACTGCATTGAATTGTTATATGTGACGTTTATGTATTGAATTCTGGACATGAAATGTCCGAGGAATTTGATGTATGCATAGAATATTGGAAGTTTTACTTGAAAGTGAATGTGACTGACTATTTGTTTCTCAACTTGAATGTTGAACGCCAGACTAAAAGTCCGATAAAAAATACAAATGAAAAAGAATATGAATGTGACTGAATGTGCATAATTAATCGAATTTGAGGAATGTGTTTCATTCCAATGCATGAAATATAAAGGCAGTTGTAACTGATGTTGCCAGTGAAAAAGAGCTTAAAGCTCAGACAATTGTGGAAAGAGCCTAAGGCTCAGTGTGTTTAAAGAGCCCAATATCCTCAATGGATAAGGGACAGTATGAAAGAACCCGGTATCCACAACAGATACAGGATAGTGAAAAAGGCACACAATCACAACAACATAATAAATAAATTGAGTCTCATAAACATTGCATTCAAATATGATATGAATAAATTGAATAACTGCATTGCTATGATGACTTCCCTTGTATGAATATGTGATAATGAATGGTATGAACTTGTGTTTGAATTATGAGATTTGTGAACAAGTGATTCATAATATTATTTGATGTGAATTGCATGATAATATGAACAGCTGTATTGTATGACAAGAGTGAACCATCGAGGATGGTTACTCTACTGAATTCGCAAAACTCAACAAAATTGCAACGTGACTTTTCAGGTTTAAAGGAGTTATCCAATTAGACCAATTGTAGTTCAGCCACTGCAAATGAGCATGAGTTAAGCGCCTGGATCAGTTAGCACTTGCATATGTCTTCAGTTAATTTATATTAAGCATTGCATTACGCAACTGTTGTATTATGTACACATGAATTCTAAAATGTAATGACTTTTATGATTGAATATGTTTGTATTGAAATGGGCCCAAATGAAAAATGAGTTGCTAAGATATGTTTGATGCGTGAAAAAGTTTGTAATGTATTATTTCTGTAGAGTATATTCTCGAATATTGTCGTTATGTTCGGAAATATGCTCTATGAGAGTGGTGTGTTACATTACTAATAACAATTGACATAACAAATAACATAAAATAATCCCTTGCATCCATTTCTTCACAGCAGTGTAGCTATCGATGACAATGATTTGCACCCAAGTCTAGCAAAAGGTATCTTCAATGCCTTTTTTTGCTTTGATTTCTCTATTCACAAGTCAAGACCGCATATTTTAGGTTCAAGAAATAAGTTTTATAGAACAAAAGGCACAGAAATAGAAAGTTCACTACATGGGTTAAGATAAAACACAGACGTTGATAAGATAACTATTTTTTTGAGTGGCCGCAGGCTACGAGAGATTTGGTCCGGTTCCTTTGGGGTTTTACACTATACTGTTAAGGCATAAAAGGGGTTTGCCCTCAAAACTACCACCTTGTCCTTGGGGAAAGAATTTATTCAATTCGAGCAAAATTTCAACAATTTATGACGATAAAAATTGAATATAATATCCAACCCAACATGAAAAGATAGAGAAATAAATAAATATTTGATATGATGCTATATAAGAGGTGGTCCAATCCACAAGCAAGCTTCATCTCTGTTTCCTCAAGTCCATCGACCAATAAGCATAATTCCTATTCACCAGTATTGGGTCTATACCCGCCTAAAGCCATGTTGGGTGGAACGAAAACAATGTTAACCTGGCATACTCAAGATCAGTTAACACCATTCATTCTCAAAGACCAAGCTGAGTATAATTCCTTGAGCGTTAGTGAACTTGATGCGACAGGACATAAGGTGAAGAATGTATTTGATTCCTCAACTTTTCACTAGTAATACAGTTGGAATGATGAAAACTGTCTTGATATCAATCTTTGAAATGAGAAACATTGATATGACTGTACATGCTTTTCGTTTACAACTGATATTCACATCCTGTAGTATTTTTTTGGTAATTCTATGCCAATGCTTAAACTAATCATATCTTGACAGGTACTCCACAATCGAATATCTTCATCAGTTGGAAAATAACAAAGATTATCATTCCTTCTCTGCAATCACTACAAAAACATCTTTCAGTGACCACTTCTGTTTCTCACTTTTGGCAGGTGGATTGATGACTGCTCTTTCAGCAGTAGCTGAACGGTAGCCGATTACAATCTCTCTCCTTCGTCGGGCTCGTAATATTATTTCATAAAAACTCAACTCCTCACCTTCACGAAGATAGAGATCTGCTTGCCGAATCTGCAACTCACTTCCCTGAAGAAGAAAAGTTCTATAAGTGATACATGTCGTTAATAATCAGAACTTGTCTCTCAAACAAATTATCATATTTTAACCAATTCTTACCCACAAAAAAAAAAGCATATTGATCACTACTAAAAATTGAGCCATTGGAAGATCTTTTTATAAGCGAAGAGCATCTGAGGTTTTATCCCAATAATGCAAATTAACATGATATCTACATCTTTAGTGAATTTCTGGTATCAATTAAAGAATGCAGAATAGCAGAACGCCAATTGACAAGATAGCCTAAATTTTTCTAAAAAGCAGTAACATGAACATGTTAATATGCGATTACACTCTAGTAAGCTTATTTTTCTCTTAAAACATTTGTACTCCCAAACGTTCTCAATATTTTAATCATCGAGAAACACTACCTCCTCTGCAAAAAGCTCCTCTAATACAGCATTTATCTGGCGATCCTCTGCAACCATGGCCAAAGCCATGCTGACAAGCTCATTTGATAGAACATAATCACTGATCCTTGACATGCACAATAGATTTTTAGTCCTTGGGTCCAAAATTTCACTGATTATTACTGATTTGTCTGAAGCCTGCTGCATCTCACCAATCCAGGAGCCCTGTGAGAAGCTTCTTTGGAGCTGGGAAGCCATAGTTTCTCTATATGGAAGACGCTTTGCCTTAAAGAATCATGAGAACCATATATTTATATACTTATCTATTAGGAAAGAATTTTCAATAATTCAAATAATTCATTTCCTATAAGACAAGTATCAAAGCAAACTTTACTTTTTCCAACTCTCTGAAATAACTTTACAAGAAAGCTCAGTGAGTTAGTCTAATGTCCATTAAGAACCAGAAAGCTACAATGTCAATCAATCTATTGTCAACTGTGGTCACAAGAGCTCTCATTACTTCAACAATGGAATCATCATGTACAACCACAATTCAGTTAGATCAATTTCTAAATACCTGAATATCACGGATCAATAATAGTGTGGCCAGAGACCTAGAATCAGCTTGAATGGCTGAATCTTCCACAGATTCATCAGCCAAAATCAAGATCTGTGAACACAAAATGTTGCGTCAAAATCTGTATAAATGTCAATCTCACTATATTTTTACAGGTTGTACTACTTACCGAGTCGAAAGATTCTAAAGGAAGACTCTCCAAGTGACGCCGAATCACAGCATTTCCCTCTCTATTAACCAATGATATGTTCACCAGTCTACTCAAATCTAGACCACCATCAATAAGCTTCTTTTCCCTCTCGTTTTCGGGAACCTCATTGAACATCCAAAGCTCTGAATCAGGTGCTAGGAAGGCATCCAGGACCTGATCCAACAGAGTAACATATTCTATTAACTTGGTGATGGGGAAAGAAAAAGAAAGTAGAACAAGCTACTCTGATTAGCATCAATTAATATCCAGGAGAACCTACAATCGTTACAAGACTAAAGGGTGACAAACTATTCATTTAACTTAAACGGCAAGAGAATTCATTAATGTGATGACTTCATTAACTATTCTACATCGCAAAAAAGAAATGGGAAAGGCAAGAAAATAGTGTACATAGAAGCAACAGGTGAGATTTGTGTTTGGAAGATGATGAGATGATAAAGTCAAACTGGAAGGCAGAAACCATACACTTGAAATTAGGTTATATTCTTATGACAGCAGATATTAGTAATGAAGGAGCAAAAATGAAAAGAAAAAAGAATATTTTGTTGAATGCTTGCTAACACAAGAATATACTGGTAAAAATGATTGCGTACTTGAGAAAAGGAGGAAATTGTTAACTTCTTGTCAATCTGTCAAAAGATAAATCCACTGGTAGAGATGGTGGACTTAGTGAACAACCATTGTAAGAGTAAATTGGAAATGATATGAGCTATGGTGATTAAACACAAATTTCCATGCCATAACAGAATGAAGTTCATTATTAAGACTAAATTAGTCGGACCGAAATACTACACTTAGTAGTAAACACAAATTTCCATGCCATAACAGAATGAAGTTCATTCTTAAGACTGAATTAGTCGGACCGAAATTCTAGACTTAGTAGCTAACCCTCACTGGACCCCAAACTACTAGGAGCATCAAGAACTGATATGTCCGTTTTTTAACTGATTCTTGGTAACTTCACAACTTAAATAGACACTCAAAACATGACAAGAAAATCGTGAAGCATCTACCACCACTTTGTTCAACCCAAGGTGTATTGGGTGATTGTGAATCCTTATCGTGTTACCATAATCATATCTTCCATATCTCGTCGCCAACCACATAAAAGTATCTTTTCTGCAGACTTTGGAACAATGAAGTCTTTGGGTAGACTTCCCCTCCATACCTGCAGCATCCAGGCGAACAAGAAAAGAATTAGGTGCTTCATAGACAGAACTTACCACAATCATATCATCAATGTCCCTCCTCCATCCACAAAGTAGAATCTTCTGTGGCTTTCTGACTGGTCGGGCAAAGTGCATAAATGATGCTTCTTTGACCTGGATGATGAAATTGATTATTTTGTGTAAGTCTTTTAATTATGCCATCTCCATTTAGTTAAATTCCAGCGAACGCATCATCCTATATTTGTATATATTGGGGCAAGTTTGTCATGAATGACAGGTCTGATTGATCATGACTAATTGCTTCCTTTCTCATTCTGATTTCACTTTTCCAATTTTCCAAAACAAGGATACATAATGCATGCCTTTGTTGCATTTAATATCCAGTTTTGCATAATCTAGAATGAAAAGGTCATCACAATCTGGGCCACAATAATACAATGCTGGTGGAGACGTATGAGTATGCTAGGCAATTAACTTTTACAAGTCCCTAGAAGTATAAACATGACAGAACTCCAAAAATAAAACTCTAGTAGTAGTCCAATTCTATTTGTATGAAAATGCACAGAACTCATTTGGTGGACTTGTGCTAAACAAAGAGTCCTCAGATTTACCATGACAAGAATTATCACTGGGCTAAGATAATAAGGAAAAGATGAATACTAAGTCAAGATTTAATGGTGGTATTTATCAGGAAACTGCTCAATTCAAAAGCTTAAGTTGTTAGGCGAGGCACAACAGTGGATCATATATTATTTTAACACACCTCTTCACACAAAATATTGGCCAACACAACAAATCACAAATATACTACAGATAAGATGGTTGCAACAACTTAAACTCGAGACTTAGTCACACAAGGCTCTATTACCATAATAGGAAACTACTCTATCCAAAAACTTAAATCGTAACGTGAGGTTAGAAAATGGATCATGTATTATTCTAATATCATGCAAGTAAGTTTAGTTCCATATAAAAGGATAAAATATTTTGTCCAACTGCATAAAATTATTTTATTCAATAGTAGCAAATATAATACAAGACAGTAAGCAAACTTCTAGAGGGGTAATAGGATTCCAACAAAAGAAACATCATTCCATACCTAGTCAAATTTGTACCGATCATTTCTTTCTTCCATTAATTTGAATCATACAAACTTGTTGGCATATCTTGAATTAGTAAAGTAGTAAGTTTGCTTCCACTACTAAGTGGTTAAGGCATGGAAGGTCAACTTTATTTGTACTTGTAGCACAGAGGATGATTGAACTAAGAAAAGAAAAAGATAGGCAATCTATTGGAAAACCATCTTTCTAAGGAAAGTGAAAGCACCGTAGGTAATGCTGCAGGAGTATAGCTATCATCATCTTCAGCTATAACAAGCACTTCATCACCGTCCTGGAGGACATATGTATCATCAGGATTTAAGATAATCTTACCACCACAAGATGCAACCTTGACCCCACAAGGTATTGCATCAGGAAAACTGATTAAAACATCCTCAAATTGCATGCCATCCAACTGTGGCCATCTTTTGATGTAAAATTCACAGTTTTCGAACCCCAGGATGTCTTCCCAGATCTGCCATAGTACATCCTTAAGTTGTCAATTACGGAAAACCAGGAACCAAGTTTGCCAAGCAATAATTTAAAGCAGCAAAAGATATATATTGCTAGATTTTTTTTGAAAAGTCATATACTGCTAGATTTGTTACAATGGTTGGATTTATATTGAGGCTACCAATTCATAAAACTAAAACTGACTCAGAAAGTAACCTGAGCAAGTCCTGGCTGCCTGGCACATTGAATCATCAAGCGACCAATTACATCATGAGCAACAACAGTTTCGACAAGATCTCCACCAACAAGTTTTACCAATACCTCATTGTCAAGATCACTCATTTCCACGACAATGTGCCCTCTCAGCCCTTCTTTGACCCCTGTTAGACTCAAGACTGTTCTCAACGCTCGAGCATCACTCTGCATACAGCCATGAATTAGTAAATGATGATAACCATTTTCTTTCAAGTCAAGCATTAAGCAAATTGACTTTTCGAGTCAAGTAGACCTGGTCAGCATTGCCATCATCAGCAAGGACAATTATTGCACGGGCTTTAGAGACAGATACCTGGAAAACTTGAATGATAATTAACAAAGAAAAACAGATAGAATCATAGCATCACAATCATCTTTGCAAATACATCCTATGAGATTGAACCATGTGATACGTTGATAAGGTGAATATCCAGTCTAATTGCGGAGGTTACAAGAAGGAAAATGGTAGCTGTGACAAGAAGAACCTAATTAAGAGGAATTGCTGATATGAAGAAAGTATTGGAACATGAAAAATAAGCTGGTATATGACAAATTAGAACAACAGGCATCATTTTGAACATCTAAGAACATGAAGATGATCCAGCATGCCTTGACATAAAACATCTTTAGAAATGACAAAAATAAAAGGATGATTAAAATTTGCTACTTGTAACGTGAAAGAAAAAGCCCATAAAGCAAGATAAGAATTAGAAAATTTGCAACAAGAAAATGTGTGTAAGGTGCATAGAACATCCACTGTGTTATTCATTCAATCGTGGGTTGCACTTCAGCATTTTTTGCAATATCTGGGCATCGCAAATGAAAATATGTACGTAGACCATAATAAAGCACAATATTACTTGGGCCATTATCATTTTCTATATGACTGAATTTATTCATAAAATTTTTTTAGCAAGATTAAGTTCAGCCATGGAAAATTTTACCATTCTAAAACTGGAAGAATCTCAATCGGTATTACCTTTTTCAGATCAGCGAGAATTAGAGGGCTACCACTTCTGCATATAACAGAAGTTCCTTTGGAGTCGAATTCCATTTTAGCAATGTCCATTTCCATCTCCTCCTTGTCTCGTTCAGCCATCACCACAATTATTCCTCCACCCAAACTCTCGTTGGCAATAGCAAGTTGATTCAACAAAGATCCCTAGTTGTGCAACAATTTAATCAGTATCTGGTAAGGAACAAATGTTGAAAGATATTGCATGCATTACCATTTACATTTTATCTCCCAACTCAGAAATGTCTGCCAGAATCGCATAATCAATGTCTATTTACATATCCTTATTGCAACTAGAACTGTTTCGAAAAGAAAAAAGCCAGCCATTTCACATTGAAGAAATACAGAAATCACAAATGAACAAGCCACGCAACTAGAAAGAATTTTACCAGTTTATCACTCCACCCAAGAATCAGGGTGTGGTTTTGCTCAACTACCTCACTCTTTCCTTTCCTTAGTGAATCAAACTTCTCGGATATTGCATCAGATACAAGCCCAAGCATCATTGCAAAAATAAGCATCCCACCGAAGCTAATCGAAACAGAAACTAATCTTGGACCAATACCTTCCGAGTTAGCATGGTTGCCTGAATCAGCTACGTATGTCCAAGATAACCATAGGCAATCAGCTAAGTAATCATCTGTCACACCAAAAAGGGCCAGACCTCCGAGAAAGATGAGGAGTAAAGTTGCAACCAGCAATGTCAGTGGCTTAGCATATGGATGAACTGATAAGAAGACATCCACCCGATATGCCAGCTGCTTACTCAGAGAAACTTCTTCTGAAACTGTGTCCAGCGATCTCGATTTAGACACAAAATCAATGTACTTTAAGCTAACAATTGGTATTGATAATAGCGTTACTGAGACAATCAGAGCCACAACTTTCAAACTTTTACTAGAAATATCATCTATCTCCTGTAATCTGTAATCTACATAGCCTAGAGAGGATGAAATATTGCAAGCTCGCAATCTGAAATGTAGTTTTGAAATTTGCTCCTGTAGACCACAACCAACTTTCAGTCAGCAGTGTTGTGCATGGTAAGTAGCAAAAAGAAGAAACCTCTATCGGATTTCAGTCACGGATAGTAATAATATACCTCCAAATCATCGACCTGGTTGTGTAAAGAGAAATTCTTGTGCACTAAAGAAGCTAGAGCTGTAATCACAATCTGCACCAACCAAACACAAACTCCAATAATTGTCACGTACAGAAGACGTATATATAAATCACATAGGTATTACCGCAGTTGAAACGACCATTTGCCACCGGACTCTGATCCGAAAACCGGAGAACCGAGCACCTTTCTCACCAAACGTCGTTGTTTCCCTCAAAAGTTCGAATTTAGCGTCTCCTTCCTCTTGTTTCGCGGTGTTCTCCGGCCGACGAAGAAAGCTATCTCGTCGGGAAATCTCACCATACTTGGAGCCACTCGGAGCAGCAGGAATTGGAGTCGACGGTGGACCTGGTGAACGAGAATGAGATTGCGACGGCGACGGCGGTGGCTTGGGAGGCTTGGAGTCGTGGTGGTGGTGGTGGAGGTAGGGTTGGGAGATTCTAGAAGGGGTGGAGAATCGGCGAGGGTATTTTGGGGATTTTGGCGGCGGACGGTGGATGAATGTCGGAGAAGGAAAGAACCAGTCTCTGTTTGCAAACGGTGATGGCGGGGAATTGGCGCCGTCTGGGTCAAGGGACATAATTGGAATTCGGAAAAAGTTTGTACTTTGGTTATATTGAAATGTTATGTTAAAAGATGTGATTAGCAATTAATCACTCTTAATAAGGTCTTCTTTGGAATCTTCACAGTTAGTTTAATGCCAAACATATGAAACAAAACTAATTTAATTTAAAATTTGAAGAGAACATCACAAATGTATTTAACTTCCAACTTGAAATAAAAGATTTGAATTATCACTTTCATGCTCAAATGACGAGATTAGCATTAAAATTATGAGGAGTTTTTAATTAAAAATGACTAAAAAACGGTTCACACATCATGCAAATTACAAAGTTGACCTGGGAAAGATGCTGCGCTAGTATTTAAGAAGTAAACATTAGTCAATGCCTGCAAAAATAAGAAGCCCAAGCCCAGACTTGTAGAACGGTGCGTTTTACGTAGGACTA
>JAOTAZ010000001.1:20231472-20252698 GCA_025629785.1 Erythroxylum oxycarpum | reverse complement strand
ATAAAAAAAAAACATAAACTAAAAAAAGGAAACACAAACAAAAAATAAAAGAAAAAAAAAAGTGAAACCACACGACCCCTAAGTTTCACTTTTCAAAGCCAATCTTTTCAACTCAAAGAGAGCATCATAAGAGTAGAAATTTACCATGTCTTGGATTTCTTGTTTCAAGCCCTTGAGAAATCGTCCCATGGTGTATTTCTTAAACTCCATGGTGTATTGCTTCATGGTTTTGTTGTCTTACTTTAGGCTCAACATTTGATCAATCAACTTTTGCTTATAGTGTGGCGGCAAAAACACAACATCCATTTCCTCCTTCATTTGGTGCCATTGACTAATCCATGGCCTAACTTCTCTAACTCTCTTCTTTTGTAAATTCTTCCACCAAAAGGCAGCATACCCTTTTAGCCTCATAGCAACAAGTTTCAATTTGTTATCCTCACTCACTTCTCTCAATTCAAAGGCCCTCTCAATAGCATATACCCACTCAAGGTAATCATCAACATAAATCTTACCATAGAATTCTAGTAATTTAACTTTGAAATTGAAAAACTCTTCTTGCCTTTCACCACGGATTGGGGTTGGTACATTCCTAGGTGTTGTTCTTCCTACGCCATGAAAAAGCTCTCTTCCTCTTCCTCTAATAGGTCCTCCACGACTTGCTACTATTAGTTGACTGACCACCCCAAATTCTTCATCAATTAAATCTTCTTCAATGGGATTGTGAGTCATCAAAAGGGAGTGTTGTACTAGAGTCTCCAAGGCCTCATTTTTGGCTTTGAGGGCCTCCATCTCTAGCCTCATCCTCTCAAATGCCGCTAGCAAGTCTTATGGATTTTCGCTAAACATAGATGAATGATTTTTTAGGGTGTTTGAATCGTTGGACATGGAAAGGGGATGGGGAAAGAAAAGGACCAGGATTTAGATTGGCTCTGATAACAAATGATGGCATGGTGGTTGTTGTGGTGTTTACAGGTGATGGTTGAAGTTTTGTAAAATCTGGAATTTCCTGAATATAAACAAACAAATAGATTGTAAGGTGAAGTTTGGACAAATAACTTAGAATTTGAAGGTGATTGTTGAGACAAAATTGTAGAGAAGGATATGGACTACAATTATAATGAATGAAGTTTTCCAATCAGATCAATGTTTTAGGAGGTATGGTTGATTTCGTTCTGATGTGTCTAGAAAGCTGTGGCAACAGGTAGATTTGGACAGACGAATTTGAACACGTTTTCTGGGCTAATGGTTGATGCAAATGTATGAATCAACAAATTTTGGTTAAACTACGTATTTTAAATGTATGAATCAACAAATTTTTACATTTCTAATCCATCTTTGTTATAGCAATAGTAGTTTACACATTTGTTATTCATTAATTGATTTAAATATTTAACAATTGGATTGAAGGGGAAATAAATTGACAAAGGAATGTCTACATCTAACTGTCAAAACTTTAAGTATAGAGAAGCACATTTTCTCCCTGAAGAGAAATTGTTTGCAACGAAAGAATATGTAAGAGAAAAAACATGATGGGAGACCTAAAAGGAACTTGTCCTAGAGAACCTTTAACAAGATAGAGCTTTGCTCAGGAATGGTCAAAATCAAGCAAACACACGGAATCACAAAAAACAAAATTGAAAAGATAGAAACATAACACAAAGAGAAAATGGGAGCTTAAAAGAATGTTGGTCGATGAAAAGAACCCTCAGAGAACTTGTCTCTTAGAACTCTAACCTTGGACGCCATAAAGGAAGACCACTCCTTTGATAAGTCCTGTATTCTCAAATAATACAAAGGAAGCAAGAAAGCTCTCAATATTATTTCTGAATGAAAAAAATCCCTTTCAAAGTATATAGAGGGTGCCTATTTATAGGAAAAACTTCTTAAATTAATGTCATAAAGAAGAAACAAAATAAAAGGAGCAAATCAATTTCTAAAAAAAATAAACTTAGAAAGGTATTGACTAGATGACCTTATTTAAAGTAAAACGAAAAAGGAAATTAATTAAAAAATGATCTAAACATATTGTGCCTTATAGATCACCTCCTTCTCATTATTTTTAAGTGGCACATGCTTGTCACATGGTATTTTAAGTGAGTTCTCACAATTGGACTCCATGTGGACCTTTGGACACTTCATATTGGGCTTCAAGGAGTAAGACAATGCCTCTTGGACCTTTATAAGATGAAATATGACTCAACAACATGGGCTCTATCTCTTGAAGGTTTTGGATCAAACAATTCAATGCTTGCTTCATGGCTTTGGCCCTAGCTCTTGTCATTGGGCCTCCAACATCTTGTAATGGATCTTTAGGAACATTAGACTTGAATGTTAGGCCTTGAGGTGGATCATACCATTTATACTTCTCTTGTCTTTCACATGCCCATGGTTCTCTATCAAAACAATTAATTATAAATGAGAGATAAAAAAGTATAGTCTTTTTAAATGTGGAGAACTCTGTTGCCAACACATATTCAGAGTTACCAACACATTCGTTGCCAACATCTTGTCTTCCCAAATAAATCTACGCATAGGGGACCCCAACATACATTTAACACCTCAACAAGCATAGGAAAACACAATATACAATCATAAAACAAACAATTAGGGAACCACACATACAAAAACATAAAAGTCAGACAAAAGTGACTAAGAAATTTCACATCTCTATTACTCACAATGGTCTTTGGCAATCCATGCGATCTTACGTCTTGTTTATAAAACAAGTTAGCAACATGAATAACATCATTGGTTTTAGAACAAGCAATAAAGTGAGCCATCTTGTTAAATCAATCAACCACCATAAAGATGCTATCGTTTCCACTAGATGATCTAGGCAATCCAAGCACAAAGTCCATAGATATATCACCCCAAGGATGAGAGGGGACAGGTAAGGGAGAATATAAACCTTGTGATTGAACCTTAGATTTTGCATGCCTATAAGTAATACATTTAGCACAAATAGAAACAACATCCTTTCTCATGTTAGGCCAATAAAAATGTTCATGCAAGAGAGCTAAAATTTTCTCAACACGGAAGTGACCCATCAATCCACCACCATGTATCTCTCTAACAAGTAATTCACACATAGAGCAAGATGGAATGCAAAGTTTATCTTTTTTAAAGAGAAATCCATCAAATCTATAGAAATTATCAATACCATATTTTTCACAAGATTTCCAAAATTCTGCAAAGTCACAATCAGATTCATACATGCCTTTCAACATCTCAAAACCAAGTAATCTAGCATGCATAGAGGTAAGAAGAGAGTATATCCTAAAAAGAGCATCAACACAATATTTTCTTTCCCTTTTTTATGATTAATAACATAAGGAAAAGTTTCAATGATTCCAACCACCTAGCATGTCTATTGTTCAATTTACCTTGAGACTTTATAAATTTCAAACTTTCATGAGCATAATGAATGATAAATTCTTTTAGCCACAAGTATTGTTGCCAAGTCTCTAAATACCTTTTTAAAGCATACAAATCTTTATTATAAGTGGAGTAATGTAAAGCAGCACCACTTAGTTTCTCACTAAAATAAGCATTAGGTTTAGAATCCTGCATTAAAACAACACCAATGCCTATTCAAGAAGCATCACATTCAACCTCAAAAACTTAAAAAAAATCAGGAAGAATAAGAAGAGGAGCGTTAGTCAATTTTTCTTTCAAGGTAGTAAAAGTAACCTCTTGTGAATCACCCCATTTAAAATCACATTCCTTTCTACCAATTCGTTCAAAGGGGCAGCAATTGTAGAGAAGTCCTTCACAAATCTCCGATATAAGCTAGCCAAGCCATGGAAGCATTGAACTTCATTCGCATTCTTGGGAGTTGGCCATTGTCTAATTGCCTTCACTTTCTCTTCATCAACTTGAAGTCCTTTAGCACCTACAATATAAACACAACAATATCCATGTAAAAGGAACATTTTTCTAAATTGGCATAAAGCTTATTCTATCTTAAAAGTTCAAACACATCATGCAAGTGTTTCATATGATCATCTAAACTCCTGGAATACACTAGAATATTATCAAAATAGACAACCACATACTTTCCAATAAAAGGATGAAACACATGATTCATCAAACTCATGAAAGTGCTAGGTGCATTAGTCAAGCCAAAAGGCATAACTAACCATTCATACAACCCAAACTTTGTTTTGAAAGCAGTTTTCCACTCATCACCCTTTTTCATGCAAATTTGATGGTACCCATTTCTAAGATCAATTTTAGAAAATATACAAGCACTATGCAACTCATCAAGCATATCATCCAAACGAGAGATAGGGTAACGATATTTCACCATGATTTTAGTGATGGCTCTGCAATCTACACACATTCTCCACTTGCCATCTTTCTTAGGAACAAGTATAACTGGCACAACACATGTGTTGGACCCCAACCTTGAGGTCATGGGTTCGAATCGTGGATTCCACCCATGACCAAAGAGGACAATACTGATTAAAGTTGGATGCCGCGGTATAACCCCCAAACACACGTCGCAGTATAACCTGCAATACTGATAAAAGGAGCCTTTTAATGTTGGACCCCACACCCCACCTGAAGGTATTTGCAGGTTATACTGCGGCATGTGTTTGCGGGTTATACTGCGACAATGGCTCAATGGTGAGAGGTGTTCACTTAAAGTGAAACAAAACCTTAAGGTCATGGGTTCGATTCGTGGATTCCACCCATGACCAAAGAGGACAATATTGGTTAAGGTTGGATGCCGCGGTATAACCCGCAAACACACGCCGCAGTATAACCTGCAAACACCTTCAGGTGGGGTGTGGGGTCCAACAGTGAGCATCATTTGGTTTCATGATTGAATGACATATTATTGTTTACGTATTCCATGTATTTAACACTCTGATCTCTTCTTTTTTTTTACGAAAGCCAAATTATCGAAAATAAAGAAAGGCTAAAAAACTAACCCAAGTCGACAGGCTTACCCCATACACCCAGTTCCTACAAGCCTTTCCCTATTATCGACAGTACAAACAAATTCCTCTAACAATAGAATGGAACGTAAACAAGCAGGACTAGTATCCCATCGTTGGTACTTTGCATGTAATAAGGCTACCCTCGCTAAAGCATGAGCCGCTTTATTGGCACTCCTACGCGTCCATTGGAAGGACAAATGAAGGAATTGTCATGTAAGCATTTGACAATCAAACGCCAACATCCCAATGTCTGAATAATTTAAAGAAGACGTTGTGATGGCTTGGATCGCCTGCAAGCAATCCGATTCCACAATAACGTGGTCGATTTGCCTATCCTTCAACCACGAAAGTGCTTCCCGTATAGACATTAGCTCGGCTATAAATAGATCAAACAGAGACGAATAATGCCTAAAGAGAACAACTATAAATCTGCTCCTTGCATCCCTAAGTACAACAACAAACCTCGTAGCATTATGTTCCTTAAAGATAGACGCATCGACATTGCATTTCATGAAGTCTTCCGATGGCTAACGCCAATTTGAAACACAAGAGCTAGGGCCACTATCTGTTGTGCAAACCCTCTCAAAACATCGTCGGGCGTCCTGCCAGTCTTTGAGAAAATTATCGGCAAATCGGATGATCATATAGGAGGGAACAATCTTACCTTGTCAGACGCGTAGATTGCGGTGATACCAGATGCTCCATAAAATGGTTAACACACGAGCTGAAAGAGATGCAGGCATGTTTGCTAAGATATACCTCAACATGGCGTCGTTCCTCAGTAGCAGAACACGCAAATTCGCTATATCCTAACACTCTTGTGCTTTAGAACACTCGAATAACACATGATTCAAGTCTTCTTCAATGCCATAGACGTCACAATCAGTTTGGAGCGTGACACCCTTCCTCAGTAGATGTATTTTGCATGGAATAAACTCCCGACCATATCGCCATGTGAAGTCTTTTACCTTAGGGGGGATAGGTAAATTTCACAGCCGATTCCAAGGTTTATCCATAGTAAAATTTGCATTATCCGTGAACAATCTAAGAGCCATTTTATAGCTGACTTAACCGAATACAAACCATTCCTATTGTAATGCCAAATCAGCGGATCAATTGGCCTTGAAATTGCAATGGGAATTCAGGAAATCCGTCCGACATCATAAGGCGTGAACATGCCTTCAAGTAGCTGCTCATCCCATTCCAAACCCGACTCATTAAAAAGCTCCTTCACTTTCATGTTATCTGAATATTGAATTGGAGGAAATGTGATGAAAAAATTATCATCCTCATTAAGCCACGGATCCTTGAAAACATTAATCGATGCTCCATCGCCAAGCGTGAACCAATATATCTTTTGCGGCATAAATACTTCTCCAAATGAAACTCGCATTGGCTCGATCCGTCGCTTCCAGAAAGCAACTATTCGGAAAATATCTGGCTTTAAAAATTTTGCTTGGAAGTGAGTCTGGGTATTTAATAAACCGCCATGCCTATTTGCCTAGCATGGCTAGATTAAAACAATTCAGATCCCGGAAACCCATGCCCCCATATTTTTTGGCGTGCAAAGTCAATCCCAACTCTCCCAATGTATGTTCTTCCTGTTTGACGTGCCCGATCCCCACCAGAAGGAATTCATCAATTTTTGTAATTCATCACAGGTTCCTCGAGGGAGAAGAAAAACGCTCATGCAGTAAGGTGGCAACGCTTGGGCGACAGTCTTGATAACCACTTCTTTTCCTAGCCTGGATAACAGTTTGTTCTTCCAACTCATGATGCGCTTACTAAGACGATCTTTAACAAATGCAAAGACCTGTTTTTTCCCTCTCCCGATTAGTGATGGGAGACCCAAGTACCTTCCACGATCAATAGGAGTGCTTGTACCCAAGATAGATTCCATCGCATTCCTATCCGTTTGTGTGGTGTTACAACTGAACATGATACTTGACTTTTGATAGTTAATCGCCTGTCCCGACGCCGCTTCATATATAGCCAGCATCCTCTTAACATTCTGCCCTTCCCTTGCATTTGTCTGAAAGAAAAGAAAACTATCATCTGCAAAAAAGAGATGAGAGACACTAGGGCTTCCTGGACAAATTCTAGCTCCGTGTATATCCCCTCGCGCCTCATTTTTTCGGAGCAATGCTGATTATCCTTCAGCAAACAGAATGAAAAGATACGGGGATAGCGGATCTCCTTGTCTCAAACCGCGCTTATGAATAATATGTCCAATTTCAGAACCATTGAAAGCCACCGTGTACTGAACTATGGTAATGCACACCATGATAAGCTCCACCCACTTTCTATCGAATCCCAACTTTAATAAGATGAACCGTAAATAATCCCAATCAACTCTATCATATGCTTTGCTTATGTTGATCTTAAGAGCAGCTTCGTCAACTTTTCCTTTACCTTTGTTTCTCATGTAATGTATGATTTCAAAAGCCACCATAATGTTGTCGGTAATGAGACGTCCTGGGACGAAAGCTGACTGTATGGGAGAGATTATTCTAGGAAGGAGGATTTTGAGTCGATTTGCAATTACCTTGGCTATGATTTTGTAAAGGACATTGCACAAAGCTATTGGGCGACGATCTTTCATACAGCTAGGATTGTCTTTTTTAGGAATCAAAACAATCATGGCGTCGTTGAGTGTGTCCAGGAATTCCTGTTTGTCCATCCAATTACGACAATTTTTGAACACATCCATCCCCAAAATATGCTAACATTTTTGAAAAAATGCCGAGTTCAGCCCATCCGGCCCAGGCGCCTTGTCCGAATGCATATCAAAAATTGCTCTCTTAAACTCACCTTGCTGTAATGGTGCCAAAAGATGATCATTGTCCTCCGTAATTACCACTAACTGAACACCGTCAAAATGCTGGAAATCTGAACCACCTGACACAGAGAACAACTGAGCAAAATAATCTAAGATGACTTTACTGATACCCTCATTATCTGAAACTTGTTGGCCATTATCGTCAGTGAGTGCGCTAATGTGATTCACCCTCTTCCTTTTGGATGCTTGCGCATGAAAGTATTTAGAATTGGCCTCCCCATACTGCATCCAGAAAATCTTTGAGCACTGCTTCCAATATATCTCCTCTTGGGCAAGAAGTCGGGTGAGCGTCGTTTTCTGAATCCCCAATAACGCATGCTGATGTTGTAAGCGCGCCAATGTCATGTTCCTTTTTAGAGCGTGAATCCACTCAGAAAAATTACCTCCCAGTTGTTTTTGCCATTTAAGTAACCTTTTACCGCAATTCTAGAGCCTGAGAATGATGTTGGGATCCTGATTGTTGACCCAGAAAGTTGAGACACAATCCAAAAAGCCGTCTTCTGTTAACCATTTATTTTCAAACTTGAAACGCTTGGTCCTCTTAGTTGGAAGTTGACGTTTAGCCACCAATTTTATGGGATTATGATCTGACGACTCGCACTCCAAATTGTGAAGTTTGTGGAAAGGAAAAATGGCCATCCATTCTTCGTTAACGAAAGCTCGATCAAGTCGCTCTAGTGTAGGTGAATTTGTATTTCTACCTCTCTCCCAGGTATACCCAAAGCCAATCAGAGGAATATCAAGTAGATTGCAATCTGAAATACATTGTCGAAAACCCTCCACGAGAGAGCTGGGATACTCCCCTCCTCCTAGCTTATCATTAAGCGACAAAAAGGTTGTTAAAATCCCCAAAACAAACCCAAGGCATGCTATGAATCCTTGAGAGAGACCGCAAGAGCTCCCAACTAGCTCTTTTTCTATTCGCTTCAGGTAAGCCATAGAAACCTGTAAGTCACCATTTAGGAATAACGGATTCATCAATTCTAAGGTCGATATGATTATTAGAGAAACCTATAGCTGTAGCATGGACCTCGTGCATCCAGAGCATAGCTAGACCACCACTTCGACCAACCTGATCAACACAGAAACATAAATCATACTTTAACAAAATTTTATTTCTTCAACCTTAACAGAATTCGCAATAGTTTCACTCAAAAAAAGAACACTAGGCTTATTAACCCTAACTAGGTCCTTTAAGGCTCGAACTGTCCTGTGGTTGCCTATGCCACGACAGTTCCAGGCTATATAACTCATGGCTCTCAGCGGGTCTGCTGAGCAAGATCGGCCGTTGATATATTATGTGGGAGTGGTGGCAAAACTGATTCGCTCATGTCCATCATCTCTACAAAGCTGTCCTCATTGTTGCCATGTCTAGGACGTTTTTTAAGTTCCTCAATATCCATTATCGCAACTTCCTTCTCAGTCTGCGCAAGAGCATTAATCGAGCTATTTTCGGTTGAGCTACTGATGGATGTATGATAATTATGGCCCAATTGATATCCATAATCTGCATTGGATTTGAACATTAACTACTTAGGAAAGAAGGAGAAATTGTTGCTGATTCTACGAGGATTTTTGACTGCTAATTGTGGATATTTCAGCTCCTGATTTTGTGCAGCGAAATTCACTCCGTAATCATTTCCCGGATTCCCGTTTCCATTGTATCGTTCTCCTGGCTTTTCGGGCTCGCACCTCCACCTGAATTTCCTCCAGCCATTCGCGGCAGATCTCCTCCTCCGGCCTTTCCAATAGCTTGCAGCAATTAGTTTCAGTATGTCATATTATGCCACAGAGATAACAGATAAGAGGCAGCCGCTCATAACTGAATGTGATCACTATAGGTTCCGCTCCTTATTTGCGAATAATCTTCTTACGCATAAGAGGTTCTTCCACATTGATTCGAACACGAACACGCATATAGTTGTTCAATGAGTTACGTCTAAAAGTAGAGTCGTATTCAAGATAGGTGCCCATCACATTTCCAATGTTTCTTGCCAGAGTCTCCGAAGAAAATCCCATTGGTAGACCGTGAAATTGTTCCCAGATATCAGTTTGAGTGAAGTCTATATCCACCGGGTTCTCCCCTTCCTTCCATTGATGGATTAGCAAAATACACTTGTTGAAAGACCACGGTGCTCCAGCTAGCATCTTCTTCAAATCGATGTGGTGATAAAACTGAATGATATATATGTTGTTGTCTATCAGTGGTTTGATGTAAGCTCCCCTCATTAGACGTCAAAGACTCAACAGCGTCCGTTCCATCGCCTCTGCATTGATCACTCTTTCTCCAACCAATTTGCCCAACAAACATAGGTCGTAGTTGATCGCCTTGCCTTGGATTTCTTCTGCAGAGATCACAAACTCTGCATCTTCCTTCTCTCGGATAGAGAGATTCTGAAGGCCCTGATCCATCCTACAAAACAACAACAACTGCAAATATCAAAGAAAACTTTTCACACAAATCTACCTTGCACAAACTTGGCAAACCAAAACTTGCTCTCTTATTGAGAGAACAGAGAGGCAAGACAGAAGTAAACGTTGCTCACAACACTCTGATCTCTTATATATTATTTGTGATATTTAAGTATCTTGTTATTTATTGGTTATTGATATTACATATACATGAATGATTATTTGAATTTTAACAAGATTTGCCTTTTACAAAGACATATGTATGTATGTATATCTTAATGGTTCAATAATTTTGAACTAGTTTTATGATATGTAGAATGATGTCACATTAAAAGACATACAACAGGTATGATCCTCTCTCTATTTTTTTTAATCATGATTAATGCTGTGACAAAAAAAAAAGAGGATTTAACTTTTATTTTATGCATATTATATCATTCTATTAAACTATGATTATGATATATGGGTCAAATAAGTGGTTGTTAAATAATATCATTGAGTGACCCATATTTATTGGTTCAATTATGCAAGTATTAAATCTTATTAATCACTTGAAAGGAGATTATCGTTAAATAAATAATTATTTTTAAAATTTTACGTTAATGGAGAATAAAATAAGAGAAAAACAATTAAAAGTTATCTTTTTGAGTTTTAACAACAATTTTTTGTCCATTTAAATTTAGTTTTATTTCATCAAAAACTCAACTAAAGAAATAAAAGATTAAGAAAAAGAAAATCAAAACCTTGTTTTATCAAAAATTGATCTTGATCAAAATTCAAAAAGATTCTTCTATCTTGTCATAGAAAATTATTAGATTCTAAAATTTAGGGAACTACGTATTTAAAGTTTATAAAATTACAAATTTAAAGATTACATTTAACACTGGATCATTACAAAAAACAACACTTGAGATATAGTGGAATTACGAAAAAGAAAACATTAAAATCAACTCCTACATTTCATCACAAGGAAAACCTGTTGTTCTACCAACATTACAAGTAAAAATGAAAATGATACACTAACAATATAATGAAAGAATTTAACTTATGTTACAATTCTTCAGCTGGTTCTTGTCTTACAGAGGGAGGGGACGAGAGCTTGTCATTTTCACCCGTCGAACCATGTGAACTGAGGTATGAGCGAGCTAATTCTAACATCACTTGAACCTCTTTCTTGTACTACACATGATTAAATAAACAGAGTTTAAGATGAATTCTAAATGTTGTAAGACAACTGAAACTTTTAATACAATAATGTGATGAAGACAATCAAACGTTTTAAAGGATAAAAAACTGAAAGCTTTATTCCTGAATCTCATGAAGTCGAGCAAGCGGGCCGGGCAAGAAGAAGAGGAAAAAGGAAAAGGCAAGAGAAAGGTTTCTTAAACTTGAACAAACCTCGTCTATGGCTCCTGTTTTAATTTTTGACTGCATTACACACCATTTCTTGAAATGTGCACCTGAAAAAATGAGAAAGTAAAAGTTCCAATCATTGTTACAAATAATGGGCGTAAACCACAAAAAGTTCAAATTTGAGAATAAGGTAATAGAGTAATGGTCACGAAGACAAGACAATGCAACTGAATCCTTACCGACTTTTATATCTATCTTAGATGAATTTTCATCTGTGGTCTCTACTGTCCATCGGCAATGAATCTAATGCAGCACCAGCATAGAAACTAATTAGTTCCATATTAGGGCGACATGGGTAATGAAAATAGCATCAGCAAATTCTTAATCTTTAAACTGTTATCATTTCTTCTCACACAATGTAGATGCATGATGCTATTTAAACTTCAGTGGGTAAGGCATGTACCTCGAAGTATGATCCGAATGGAACATCGTGTGCCTGTTGGACCGTCTCGAATACCTATCCCAGGCATACAAACGAAAATTACATTATACATGTCATATAAAGAGAAACAGAACAAGATTCAGATTTGTCCTATATAGCATGGAAAAGTCGATGTGTCGAACAGAATATGAAGCAAGAAACGGCATTAAAGGCTATTAGAAACAAGAATAAATAGAAGACGTGAAGTCTCACAAGAATTTTCTTATCAGGTGATAGGACAGTATGCTGATATTCCGTCATGGCTGTATCTGGAGGGCACATCGGACTATTACATTTTGATCTGAATGTTATCTCTCTAACTTGACCGTCATATTCATCAGCGGCATGCCACTGTCCCATCTGGAAGGAGCACAAAATTTTAACACCACACATATCAAAAGCCTTCATAAATATTCGGAACAGAAGTCAACTAAGCCACATTGCAAAATTGCAATTAAGTACGTAAAAGAGGATCCATGAATAAAATTGACAATGAATCTAGTTATTTCCGGGAAAGAAGAATTTCCACAATAACTGATGAGAAATAAGAACTCAATGGTCTAAGCAGGGATTTGATTTATCAAAATTTGGGCAATCTGCAGGAGAACCAGCAAGTCTCTCAATACTGTGCAGCCACATTAAGTCACAACCAAATCAAACATGTAAAAGGATGAATGAAGGACAAACTCTCCCACAAACTAAGCTTGATAAGGAAATAATAGATACTTTAAATGGGCAAACTTCTATCCTAAATTAAGGAACAGTAATAAAGGATAACATTAGGTCAGAACTGAACACCAAAGAATTAACTTAATCATCAGAAAATTTACTAACTCTCTCAAAATCTTAAAGATTATCTCATCCAACAAACTTTCAGCATGCCACAGCTCTTTCTAGCTTTCAGACCCATAACCCTCAACACATGCGAGGCATAACGAATGAAGAGCATGTATATTCAATCAACAAATATTTCTATATCAACGATCTGCATAAACAATTTCGAACTTACACAAAGATTCGTGTCCTTTCGAGTAGAACGATACTCATTCGTAAATTTGGAATCATCACTCAACAACACATCGAGAAACTGCTCAGCTGTACAAGGGAATACATCCTGAAAGAAAAGGCTGCGGATCATACAAACTGAAAAAGATAGCTTATAAAACTCAGGAATGGGTTGCAGAACTAAAAGTAGTTTATTTTAAGTCGCAATTTTGAAAAAGAAGGCCACAAGTATCTTACGTTGTATATATCAACTAGAACCTCTTTTTTGATAAAAGATTGAAGCTTTTCACTTTTAGGTGCAATATCTTCGGGAGCCTTGGGTTGCTTTCTACCACCCCTAACAGAACTACTATGTGCACGCAGTGCTGATTCTTCGCTTTCCTACACAATCATAACAGCATTATGAATGATAAACATGGCCAGAAAGATAATGACAGAGGGGCTTTCCTGTGGGACCACGCAGAAGGTTGTGTTGGTTCCGACAGTTGCCGATTTCACACATGAATGAAACACAATTAATTGATGATATAAGCCCAAAGACATGTCCATATGTAAGCAATGTCCTAGCAGTTTTCTTGGTGTTTGGAATTTATCAAGAGCTCCGAACTCTTGATTCAAAAACTAATGGTAGATCTTAAGGGAAAATCAATCTTTGGAAAAGGGAGCCATAAAGCACATAACAGACCTTCTTCTCAGATTCTGATATTGCATGATAGTTCCTAGCTGCACGCTGTAGTGCTTTTAATGCATTGTTTCTGTTCCAAAAAGATGCAAATTTGTACCTGACTCGACCTGAAAATGAAGAAGATAAAATGATTAGCAAAATGATGAGAGTGAATCATGGATATTAAAGCTGCAAATGAAGTGCTCCAAATGACACAATCTAGACAATATATAACTATTCTACAATCAGTAAAGACAAATTATTTCTCATACATCAAGCTCAATTTGCATGTTCTTATAACGATAACGAAGACATGTCAATGAATACATATTGTCTTCCATACTACTTTTCTCTTCCCTACACCTCTCGTCATAAGCATCATAATTTAAGTAAATGTCATAACAAAAAACCACGGCACTAACTCACTGGGGGAAGGGGGATTCTGCAGACAAAGACGATGGGGAGAACTAGTTATAATCCTTGTGAATTCAGATATGTGGACGCAGATCTCCACGTACTTTACATTGGACATGACTTTCTAACTGGTGGTTAGGAGGAAAAACTATGCCAAGCAACTTGTTAGCTTTCTAATTAAATGGAAAACAAAGCAGTTCCATTTAGACAGAAACAATAAATTCTATGTATTAACTAGCAGAAATCATCAGAAACATCAACCACATATAGCTTAATACCCACTCAAGCTATTCGACAAACTTGAATGCTTCTTGCATGACAGAAATGAACATACACATAGACAGTCAGCAATCCAAAGTTACTTTTCTGCCCATAATAGAAATCTGGACGAAAGCATTAGAAGGTTCAAGTGTTTGATTGATAAATTTAGCCACTAACCATCAGGACTTCCTAAAGGAGGTACACCATGACCACCAGCACCCATTCGTAGAATGATTGTTACAGAAGGATTTATGAATGCATGTTGACTTCTGCGTATCTAAATAAATAAGAAAATAGGTTAAATGAGAGAATTTTTCAGGTCCGCCAATTTGGCCGACTAAATACCGTCAGAGTTGAACGTATTGGATTATGTACCTCATCAATATCCCCAAAAGGTATGACCACCTGTGACATAAGAAAACAGGGTCAAGCAACTAAGACACAACAAAGGCACCGCCAACATGTGCAAATTACATGAACAACGTGATTAAATAAATTATTCAACACAAAAGACGTGGAAGTTTATGGAATGAAGAGTGAATAATGTACGCAAACTCAAGCACAATGAACAACAACTGAAAGACAAGCCAAGAATCCTATGCCCAGCTTCAATTGCTCCTACAAAATGAGACAATTTTCATAGCGAAAGGCACCAGATTCCATGATAAGCTTGACCACTCTGGTTTCCAATTTTAAAGATTACTGAGCAGAGGGAACGATACATATGGTTAGCTTAACTAGCAAATCTTCGCTTAAAGAAGCTACAATGAGAAAAGTGCAACCTTCTCATTAATAGCGCAGACCAACAAAATATCAACTAATTCAAAGCAGAGTTTCTAGATATGCGAAAAAAGATACAGATATGCAAAAAAAAATGAGGAATAGTTGATGAGTTAATTAACTAACCTTAATTTGCTTAGAGAACACATTAGAGTGGAAGCATATATGCCACGTAGAGACATACATGCGGCCATGGTACAAGAATGATCTCTCCAGGGCACATGAAAAACTATGTTCAACAACCTGAGATATATAGATTAGTTAGGGAAATGCTTGGTATGAACTCAGAAAGGAATTGTTGGTCGACAAAAAGCACTTCTGAAAATGAGGCACACAACTTGCCTCGTCTGGAAGAAGATCAAAAATTGTTTGTAGAGGACCAGGCTTTTGGTGAACCATGGTAGGCCTTTGTTTGTCTATAGAGAGCCTCCTTCGATTTGCTCCAGCAAATCCATTCATTATCCTATCAGCAACATTTCAAGTTAGTTCAAGTTTAACTCATGGTACTTAACTAAATCATCAAGACATGGCAGTTCTTAATATGTGGAATTTCAATTACATGCACTCAATTTTAGATTTGTGTCCCGACGTAGAGTGCCTCCGATTCATTTACCTTCCCCAAAATTTGTGTTGAAAAGTGGAACGTATACAAGTATTACGGCATAAACAAAGTACCATAAACTTTAATTATTAGAAAGGAATAAACC
Source organism: Erythroxylum oxycarpum (assembly GCA_025629785.1). Lineage (NCBI taxonomy): Eukaryota > Viridiplantae > Streptophyta > Magnoliopsida > Malpighiales > Erythroxylaceae > Erythroxylum > Erythroxylum oxycarpum. The sequence goes on along the minus strand of JAOTAZ010000001.1, from coordinate 20,236,836 downwards.
AAAAGCCTACCTGGTTGAATTTACAGAGAGTTTTAAAGTTTTTATATTGAGGCAAACCTGAAAAAAATATGCATTTATATTACCTTCCTTGAGAAACAAAAGGAAAATATAAAAGAAATTAAGAAATTAGGGGTATCAATGGGTAATAAATTCATGAACAAAACTCACCTGTCCCGATGGACTATCTAATGTGTGCCATATTGCACCAGTTTGACCATCACTATCAACTGTAACAGTTACAGAACCAAGAACTGCACTCTTCCATATTATGTCCCAATCATATATTGTTACATTAATCTGCCACATAAACAGAAGTATACCACTTCAACAAAGGTTCATCCTACAAGAACTCTTGAAAAATGCGTATCTGCTTGATAATAGATGACTAATGAAGACATTAAATAGTTACGTGAAGCAGCTGAGAACTCTGTTTTCATCCAGCATGTATAATAAGTATGAAAAACTAAAATAATAAAAAGATTAACAATAAGAAGCAATTTGAAAGTGAAACAACTCCTATAGCAATTAATTATAAGCAGTGAAGCATCTGAAATAAGGAATCATCTGGAGAGTGACCAGTTTTCCATATGGCAAACACCAAATTAATATGTTTAGCCCAGAATGAGAGCATAATAAATTGTGATAATTACCTCAACAGGAAGTTCTTCAGCTAAAAAATCAAATTCTTCTCCCCACATGGGATTTCTTGACCCAGGGACCATTGAGCTGTCATAATACCAAAGACAACTTATATAGCAGAAAATTAACTTGATGCAGAAGATTTGACCAAATATCTTACTCCACGAAGCACACTCTATTGAGAGAAGATTTCTCGCATAGTGCAAAATAATATGGCATACAATAGGCACATTTTATCTTGTGATTTTATATATACCCCATTTCTTTTTTTCTTTTTGGTTACAATATACCCCATTTCCTTTACTTGTAAGTTATTTTACATAAACTTCATTAGGCCCAAATATTTCCACTTTCTGATCAACTAATAGCTTCAATTACTTATTATCACACATCTAGAAAGGGGGAAATCATCACCATAAGAAGGTACTTTTATCCCCTCTCTCACCAAGAAATGTTATGGAAAAGTTTCTGCCTTTTCCCTTCGTTAGTTGTGTCAAGTGGACAAGCTGTTTTTCATAACCCTCCATCATTGGCTGTCAAATGCATTAATTACTATCAAAGCCTCCTCAGAGCAAACAATAATCAGGAGACTTAACCAGAGTAAAAAAGCCAAAAAAGGCAAAGTGATGAAACCAAAGACCCGCGGTCACTGGTCAGACCAGAATGATTGTTTCATTATTTAGCTCTCTCTAAATGTTGATCAAATTTCCTGATATAATGATTTGAAAAGTTGGTCCTCTTAACCCGAACGATTCCCATCATCCCATCCCATCGGTTGTACGGTACATCCACTTATAAAATTTCATGAAAAAGAAGATGAAGTAACCTGAATCGCTTATCTGAACCACAAGTAATAATAGCATAAGGATCTGATGTTCCATTTAAATTTGCAGCAACAAGATTCTTAGCCGCTAACAGTTCCAACTGAAACACAAAGCACAACTTATGTTATTGCCCACAAATGATGAACAACCTCAACTCAAAAGCTAAGGTAAATAAATATATTAAGAGTCACACAAAGGCCTAAAAATGTTAAGATACCTTGATTATATAAGCAGTTTTGGCTGGTGAATCTCCTTTGAAAAGTCCTATCTACAAAATAAGTGAGGAACTGCATGTCAAAGAAGTGGAAAATTACTCCATGAAACAATTGGTACACAGTATTGGCTAATCAAATAAGATACTCGCGCTTGCAGAGAAAAAATAGACTTCGCCATATATTCATGACCAGATGAAATTAAGTAGCATATTTAACCTCATTCAGCACAATCTATGAAATGATACAGCAAATACACAAATTAATAGTCTCAGTATCACCTTAACCGGTGATAAACTATGACCTTTACTAAGAGTCAGATTGTTGTCTTCAAGACATGGAAAGAAGAGACAAAAGGGCGGCAGGAGTGGCAGGAGAAGCATATAGGAGAACACCATTGTTAAGCAAGTTTGAGGAAATTTTAGGATTACAATCAATTGCAAATAGAAAAACTCTTCCTGGATATAAAGGAAGACACTAAGAAAAATGAAAATATATAGTCTCTTCTTCGTTACATTTACTAGAACCGAAGATCATGTACAACTAAACTTCCTCTAATGAACACAGGAACCTTCCTAGCTTCATTGATTCATATAGTTTCTTGTACTCTGCAACACTCCAAACATCCACATAAGGGAGATGTCAAGTAGTTGATGTCACAATACAAGAAATCCCAAAAAGAGAAAAAGAAATTGTAATATGAACCAGGCGTTCAAAAGTAAGACAAAATTGTAAGACAAAAGTGATTAATCATTACACACACAAACTTAAAAAATTATGTTCTATTGGGAGTATCTTCTCTCAAATGATTTAACATTTTTTTCATATCTAAAAACCAATCAAAAGCCACATGCTTTATTGGTAACCAATTCATTTTGATTCAAAAAGACTCTTAATGCCAGAGTTTAAATAGGCTCTATCACCCCAACCACCACTACCCCGTCTCATGGGTTAACATAACCAGTGGTCAGAAGTGGGCCACTGCACTCTGGCAGATCAACATGTAACCATAAGCACCATCAAAATCAGATTATCATCATTAGTTACAAAGTATTCAGCCATCCATATTCACACCATTAAAAATTGCTAATTCCAGTCAATTATCATTCCAATCATTTATCGACCAGCATTTCAGCATCAGTCTTGGCTATCACCCCAAACACTATCGAGTATCGACAACAACCACCAAATTTAAATACCCGTCCTTACCAGAACCACTATTATACTTCAGTAGATTATCACTTAGCGACTAGTTGCAATCAACATGTAATAAAACTAAAGCCACGTAATCAATTAATTTCTTAAAAGATTATTATAGCAGAAAAGAAATAAGCTATGAAAAGAAAAAAGAAAGAAGCTATCTTTTCCGGTTAAATGGAATGATTTCAAGACAAGAACATGCTAGCTTGTTATAATATCATAATAGAAGCGAAAAAGTAAAAAGCTCGAATTTTATTTAGACCAAGAAGCAGAAGTCAATCTTTAATCCAGGATCAATAAACCACTGCGAGAAAACTAAAAAAGTTACGCATGAATAAAACCAAATAACCTTGTCTTTATCACCAATTCCATCTCCAGAATTACCGGAATTCTCTACCGTCTCTGTTTGATCACCGTCCATACCTCGACCTCCTCCTCCACCAGCACCACCAGCGAAAAACCAATACGATGCAATCACGAACACTGCCGCGGCCACGGTCACTTCAACCTCCCACCACGACGGTACCAGAAACTCCTTAGCCACCTGGACCACAACAGCAACCTCGACCATGTTTGTCTGTTGCTCTCGGTAAATATTTCAGAGAGGTTTTCAGGGTTTTAGCAATTTGAAAATGGAGAGAGAGAGCGCGTAAGTTGAACTACGATCAACAAGGGCCAACATTCTTTAAAGAGAGAGAGAGAGAGAGAGAGAATGAGACTGTTTCTCTAGAGAGAGAAAATAACGACAACGACGACTTTGACTTTGTAGAAACCGTTTTCTTTCATTTGTTTCTTAACAAAGTATCGGAATTGATATTCAAAGAGTGGAATATTCACGACAATGCTGCTTGGCTTGGACTTGTAATTTGGGTAATTTTGGAGGGCTGTGTTTGTTGAGTGCAGTTCTGGAAGCCTTTGAAACTAAGTTTTTGGTTTAGACTTGAACGAAGGAGATGACTTTGAAAAGTAAGCATTAACGTTAAATAATCTAAAAGAGACTGCTACGCCGAAGAAAAGTCTGAACCTTAAAATATAATCTTTTTTTCATGACTAATTTGCCCCTACATTTACGTGATTTCTGTGGAAATAGAATGATACTGACTGGCTGTTGGATTCATGTATGTAGCAGTCCTTTGGAGAACATAGTTTCAGGTCTATTGGATGTAATTGCTGACGATAAGGTGAAGCCTGGAGTCTCCAATGTCATTGTAACGTACATCTAGAAGTAAATCTAAAAGATTTTGTAAATGAAAAACTAAACTTTAAGGTCATCTTCGTCACGAATAGAGGTGGCTTTGAAAACGTGTGAAGGAAGACAGCGGTTATTGAATTTTCACAACAGAGACAAAAGAACAAGACAGACTTGAGAGCTGGTTGTTCCAAATGGCAATTGACTAAAATATGCTTAGAAAATGAGAAGTATGATGAAGATGGCTTGGTCATCAGAGTTTTAATTACAAACAAAAGATCAAAGCAACCTATACGCACCTTTGGTTTTGATCTTCACCTAAAACTCAACTTCTCTCCGCAGTCGCAAGAATAACAAATCTAAAATACGTACAATAAAGGAGACCTTAGATAAAGAGGCTGATAATATGTAGTCCTGTTTCACGTACCTGGATGTCTAGATGTGGACTTTGAAGGTGATCTAGGCACAGCGGTCCAACGATCTGTATGTACCTTTTGCTCATGAAAATTATTGAACAAGTACCTTCTCTTCTTTCCCGGGATTCTGCTTTTGCTCCGGCTTCTTGAGGAAGTGCTCTCGTACTTCTTCACCTAAACACATATTAACAACAAACAAGTTCAAATCAACCTGCCTCGGAAACCTTTCAACTTCACTTCTATAATAAGCGTGCTAATTATACATATAAGTATGCATGTTCAATTTACAGTCATATAGCAACATGAAACAGACAGCTTGCATGAAGTGCGTGAACGTAACAAAGTGAGCCCTAATATGGATGTGCCAATTCACTAAACTGCAATTAGAGTTAGAAGAATTTTAGCCTGCTCATCTATAAATTAGAAACAAACCTGTAGGACAGATCTTCAACTTCCCATTCTCTTATCTCTGAGGGCAGGTTACCAACATAAATAATCCAAGAAAAGCAACTGATCATTTCTGATACAGGACCAAAACCTTAACTGAGAGAGAGCATAAATCACATAAACCGGATAACTTCACTGTTACTATAAAATCACTCTTTTTTACCCACTCCTGTTCCATTTATCAACAGCTCCAACGCTGTAGTAAAATTGAAACTATGCCCTTTATCAAGTGTGAGAAGTCTCGGTTGGGTTAATTTTATGCTAGTACAGCTTTTAATATTAGAATTTTTTTTTTGGTTCCGTAAATCTTTTATAATAAGAATTTTTCTAAGAAGCTAGTTGATTATTTGACTGTCTTTTAAAAAAGAGCTTTTTATATAGTAAACTATTTGACAACATAAAAATAAAAAACACTTTAATTTTACCTATATTTTATT
>JAOTAZ010000001.1:20182741-20207312 GCA_025629785.1 Erythroxylum oxycarpum | reverse complement strand
CTCCATCAAAGCCTTCTAACTTAAGTCCTTATGTGTTCTTCCAAAATTGCCCTTAACATTCATTTTAATTCATGCTATTTTAGGACAATTTTCTAATCATCAATTTGAAGGAATTTGTCAAAACTTCCTTCTAGAGAAATGTTTCTCATTGTTTTAATTTCATAATGCTACCAAAATCATTAAATTTGGTGCACTACACTAAAAGTTATACTTCAAAACATTTCGGACTATCATTATGCTAACACATTTTCAGCAATTTACTTCCATCCGAAAATTGACATTCTTAGAAGCTGAATTAAAATTCACTTTCTTCAGACAAATTGTAGCCCTATTTCTCTAGTTTGATCCAAATTAAGAATCACCTCATTTGGATGACTAGAGCAAAAATTATAGCCAAAATACTTTCAGCTCTTATTAGTCCAAGACTGAAAACTAAACCCGACTTCAATTCAGAAATTGAAAGTTTTAGGGGCTAAATTGAAATTTAATTCCTTCATATGATTTGTAGCCCCATGTCCCTATTTTATTTTTCATTAAGAATCAGATTAATCGGATCTCCACAGATCAAGAATTTTTCAAAATATTGAACCATGTTTAGAAAATCTCCCAACACACTTTGATTAAATCAATCATCCTCAATTAAATCCAAAAAATTCATAATTCTCCATGAATAGATAGAGGTGTCTTAGGAATCCAACGCTTTAAAAATTGGATCAATCGGATGTCGAGCGGAAAAGATATAAGCAAAAGAGTGGAACAAATTTCAAATAATTAAAAAATAAAAAACGCAAACAGTAGTCGGCTCGCGGTCGCGACCGGCCCGCGATCGCGAGCCTCTGCGAAAAAGGCTGTCTTGCAATCGTGAGTCGAAAAACATAAGGGCCAGCTTGCAATCACGACGGCTCGCGATCGTGAGTCGCCGAACAAAAGTATCAGCTAGCGATCGCGAGCCATCTGACTCCGATTTTCCTTTTCCTTTTTTAATTTGAAGACTACTGAACTTCAAAAATTCATAACTTTTCACTCAAAACTCTAAAAATTACAAATGTGGTATCAATAAAAAGCTCAAAGGAATCTCTACAACTTCCATAAAGGACCCAAAAACCAATTTCATCTCTAAATGGGTCAAAAACCCAATCAAAGTTACTGCCCCTATTTGTCATTCCAAAATAGTAACTCAACTTCTAAAATTTCTATCTTTCAACTCCAAGGTCCAAACATATCGTATTATATATCAATGAAAAGATCAAAATGATACCTACAACTTTCATAAAGGACAGAAAAATTAATTTGGCCTCTAAGGAAGTCAAATTTCCAATCAAAGTTTTTGTCCTATACTTATCATCTCAAAACAGTAACAGAAACTTCCAAAAAACATAACTTCCTATTCCATAGTCCAAAATTCCATACATTACCTCAATGGAAAGATCAAAACATAATCTAAAACTTTCATGAAGCACTTAAAGGCAATCTCAACCTCTAACTAGGTCAATTTTCAGTCAAAGATTCTGTCCTTTTAAAAATATCCTAAACAATATTCAAACTTTCAAATTTCACATCTTCCAATTTCCATACTAAAAAATAACATATTATACATAATTGAAAAGCTAGGAAAATCTTCTATGACTTTCATGTAGACTACTTAACTCAATTCAAAACATATCAGTCCATAATTTTCCTCAAAACACTTCATATGAAAAATCCTACACTTATGAGCATTTTCAAAACCAAAGTAACATACCCATAACTTCGGAAGATCATAACTTTCAATCCCGACATCAAAAAATATCATCCTTTATAGCGACAAAAAGCTTTCAACAGAAGCTACAATTTTTATGAAGATCATTTTATCAAATTCTGCCTAAATCAAAAAGTCAACTCTCTATTCCAAAAAGTCAAACTTTCATAATTCAACAAATTCTCACACTTTCTCTCTTTATTTCTTACTTTTCAACTTCTATTTTAATCAACTCATTCTTTTTAACTTTCATGACCCATACAAATCTACTCAAATATCAAAGTCATCAAAACTAATCAATTCTTTTCTCATTAATTTTCTTAACGCACAAATACATCTATAACACAATTCATATACAAAAACACTTATTGAATTTCATTTAATATATTTAAATTTTCACTTAAAGATCGGGGTCCAACAAGTAAGCTGTAACAGCGCCCATCACATGGGTGCGGCGCAAGGAGTTGAGCTGAATAAGTTGGGGACTGGTACTGGAAATGCCATTCCAAGAAATGGTGGATGGGCCAAGGAAAAATTGGAAAGTGGAGGTAGAGTAATCGGTGACGAACGGCTCGAGGGTGGCTAGCCAAGCAATACCGAGGGCAATATCGGAGCTGTGGAGGGGGAGGACATAAAAATCATTTTGAATAACAGTGCCCTGGATTTGTAAGGTGACTGCGCGAACTTTGCCCTCACTGTGAATACTCTCACCATTGCCAACCAGGACAGGGAAGGAATGAGAGGGATCGATGTCTAATCCCAAAAAATGGGCAATACAGCTTTGGATAAAATTATGTTTGTTTTCACTGTCTAACAGCACCTGAACGAAATGGCCCTGGAGTTTGCATAAGAACCGCAATGTGGACGGGGACAAACAACCCGACATGGCATTGTAAGAGATAATGGTCTGGGGAGGAGAGGGTGAGGAAGGGGTAGGTGCTACAGCAGGAGGAGGTGAATCACGGTTTTCGGTTTTAGTGGGGGGTGGATCTGGTGCATCAGGACAGTCATCATCGAGAAGGAAAGATTGGGGTTTGTTGCACTTATGTCCCCTAGTGAATTTGTCATCACAATAGAAACATAATCCCTAGTCTCGTCAATGTTGTGCTTTCGATTGGGTTAATCGGTCGGTTGGCACCGTGTGGGGGTATGGATGGTTCGAAGTAGGGGAAAATTTAAGTGTGCTTGGGGAATGTTGGGATGGAGGAGGAAGCAGGCCGGGGCTAATGGGTTTGCGATCCAAATAGGAACCAGGCATGGATTTAAGCAACATCCGTCGAGTTTCAACCAATTTGGCTTCCTGGAGGCGGGCGAGACTGATAGCGTGATTAAGGGAGGTGGGTCGGAAGGAGAGAACTTCATTCTTGATATTTGGGTGAAGCCCTGAGATGAAGCAGTCAACAAAGAAGGAAGGAGGTAACCCAACGGTTTGGTTAGATAAGGTTTCAAATCGAGTTTGATAATCCTCGACAAAGGAAGTTTGGGAGGTTTTAGCTAAAAGCCCTTGAGGTTCCTCAAGAGTGGTATACTTGAAATGCTCGACCAAAGATTTCTTGAATTGGTCCCAACCAGAGAGTTGTTTGTTGGTTTTCATCCAACGATACTAGCGGCGGGCCTTGCCCTCGAAGTGAAACGCTGCCATGGCGATGTGGATGGTATCCTTGGTGTCATAAAAATCAAAGAATTCATCGGAGTTAAAGAGCCAAGATTTGGGATCAGATCCATCAAATTTAGGCAACTTAACGCGAGCGACTTGGGGTTTAAAGGGAAATTCAAGGTCAGTGTCGGAAGCTGGAGGGTAGGGGTGGTGGTTGCCGGGTTTGGAAGAGCTAAATGGTGGGGTGTCAAGCGGGGGTTCCAAATTTGGGCATTTACCTTTAAACAGTTGGCCAAGGTGAATGAGTTGACGACTGATATCCTCCATTTGAGATTTGAGGTCAAGCATATTGGACTGTTGATTTTGGACAGTGGATTGAAGGGAGTTCAAGGTGGATGATTAGGATGCGAAATCGATTTGAAGTTTGGAAACGGAAGAATCAAGCTTAGCGAAGCGGGTGTTATCAGCCATAGAGGAGAGGATCGAAAATGAAAACACCAAATGTGAGATGTACAGAAAAAAAAGTTATTAAGAACAAGTAGCAGTAGCTGGAAGACAATAGGTATTACTGGGAATTTAATGGTAGGTTCTGGGTATACATAGCAATTGCAACAGAAATACAGAGGAAATGAGAAGAGAAAAGCTAATCACAGAGTAGTGCTCAGCGAAGAGAAGAAGACCGAATCAATACAAGCAATATCCTCCATATCTTTCCTACCTCAGGGATACTTATAGTTCTCCTGTAACTAATTCTTCTAACAGAATTTATTTTATTCCAACACATAGTCATCTAGAACCACTGCTCCCCTTCTAACTCGCTGTGACTTTCGAAGGGCTAACGGTTTCTCTGCTGAATCAATTCCCATGGGTTCTGTTGGTGGTGTAAGGCTCGTCACACATTGGCATTGGCTTTCACCCTCTACCTCTGTTATACTCCAAATAGTGACTACCGAATGGCTAATCAATTTGGCAACTCCTAGTTATATTTTTCTTACTTTTCCCTACCTCTACTTTCTGGCTCTCTTCTTTTGTCTCTTGTTTTCGCCTTTGTCCCCTTGTATAATCTCTCTCTTTGCTTCTGTTACAGCCACAAGAAGATTGTCTAGCATGAAGAATGTCTCTCTGTTCTGTCTAGAGTGTCGAGAGTGAGCTGCCCCCACTACTGGTTGTAATGGGAATAATAAATATTAATGGACCATGCTACTGTTCATGTTTTTGTTAAACCCTTACTGAATTTGTGCATTTTCCTTTAAAACGCACCCTATGTCTATGTTAAACGTAGACATTTTTTACATGAAACACAGACGTGAAACGTCTACATTTGGTCTCTTGGCTCTGCTGCTGCGCATTGTCGTTTTTTGCTCGCGTGAAACGTTTGTGTTTCTGCTTGTGGCTGCTCCCTCCTTGGCTATGCGATACGTTTGCTCTTTTAATTTTTGCTAGCATATTGGTCCATGTTTATGATGTCAGTTCCTTCATGTGATGTTGACATATTACTACTTCTTTTATCTTTTAAATGCATGTGTATGGGGTTGTCCCTTCCTTTGTCCATTAATTGAATTACTAACTAGCATGACCGTTAATTCTTGTAAATATATGCATGAAATTTCCACGCACAATTTATGTAGCTCACATTTTTTTTCTTCAGGCCTTCATTTTTCTTGTCGTTAATTTTATTTGTCTTGCTCGATGAAGACAAGTGAGTATTGATCTTCGAAAAATGGCCTATATATCGTGCTTTCAACTTACTTTAAGTTATTTGCTTCCGAATTATGCTTAAAATCACAAATGAGTCAAAGTGAGTATCTTAAGCATTTATAAGACATTAATTACTAAGTGTAGCATATCAAATGAATCAAAATTTAAACACATATCACTATGTAAAATTAAAAAAAATAACCCAATTAATATTCACGCAATATTGACACCATTTTCACTCAATTAATCTCACATTTGGATCAAAACACAAGGGTTTGTAACTAAAATCAAGATATGAAGGCAATTAAAAGTAATAGAAATTAGACATAACACCATGGTTAAGGAGTCTACTTTAAACCATACAGAGCTTAACTTCATCACATAATCCAGATAGCTTACATCTTCAAAACTTGGGGGTTACTTAACAAATACCTCTTCATTAATGTAACCATTTAAAAATGCACTTTTAACATCCATTTAGAACAACTTGAAGTTTTTATAGCATGCAAAGGCAAGTAAAATTCTAATCGATTCCAATCTAGCGACAAATGCATAAGTTTCTTTAAAATCAATACCTTCTTGTTGATTGTAATCTTGAGCTACAAGTCTAGCTTTGTTGTTTGCCTTCTTACCATTTTCATCAAGTTTGTTTTGAAATACCCACTAAGTCCTAATGATTGACTTGTTTTGAGGATGAGGTACTAGATTCTAGACTTAGTTTTTATTAAAGTGATTTAGTTCATCTTTTATGGCTGAAACCCAATTTTCGTTAGTAAGGCCTCTTAAATGGTCTTTGGTTCTATTTGTGAGATGAGAGCCACAAAGTTGTTCTTGAACGATGATCTTATTCTTAGACTTTTATAGGGATATGCAAGAATATATTGATGTGTATCAAGACCTCTCCATTCTTTCGATGTTTTTTGTTGCATAGACTTCTGCTGAGATAAAGGAGCCCGCTTTGTTCTAGCTTCAAAGGGTTTTTATTGATTTTGTGATTCTAAAGGTATTGTAGATGTAGTTTGATTCCCTGATGTGTTTTTACGAATCAAAGGATGCTCTTCATCATCTGAGTTAGCTGCTATTGTCAAAAAGTAGTGCTTCATCAAATACCACATATATTGATTCTTCTATCTTCTTTGTTCTTTTATTATATACTCTGAATCCTTTACTGTGGTATTGTAACCTAAGAAAATAGTTTTTTCTAATCTCACATTGAACTTTCCAAAGTTGTCTTTTCCATTGTTTAGCACGAAATGCTTGCAGCCAATTGCTCGAAAGTAAGTTGGTTTTCTCCCTTTCCATATCTCATAAAGGGTCATTTTAGAATAGGTCTTATAAGACATCTGTTAAGTACATAGCATGCTGTGGATACTACTTCTGCCCAGTATCTATGACATAGTCCACTTTCATGTAGCATAGTCCTGGCCATATCAACCAAAGTTTTGTTGTTTCTCTCTATAACTCCATTTTACTAAGGTATCCTTAGGCAAAAGAAGTTGTGAGTTATACCATTGTTGTCACAGAATTCTTCAAACTTTCTGTTATCAAATTATCTTCCATGATCGCTTCGAATTGAAGTGATGTAGTACCCTTTTTTATCTGAATTTTCTACAAAACTTCTCAAATACTTCAAAAGCATGATCCTTATTTGATAAAAAATAAACCCATGTAAATCTGGAGTAATCATCTACTAAAACAAAACGATAATGTTTACTATAAAAACTCAGAGTCCTAATGGGATCAAATAAATTCTTGTGCACAAGTTCAAGTGGTTGGTCAGTAAAGACAATATTTTTAGGAGGAAAGTTGCTTCTGACTTGTTTACCTTTTAAAGTAGCCTTACAAACTTTATTGCTTTCAAAATTTAAGGTCCGTATTCCTCTTACTAACTCGTTTTTGGATAATTTTGATAAAATTCTCATGTTGGCATATCCAAGTCTTCTATGCCAGATAATTGAATCATTTTCTAAAGAGACAAAACACATAACACTTTGTGAGGACATGTCTTCCAGTTGAGCATAACATATATTCTAATTTCTATGACCAACAAATACAATATTATCATTATGAATATCCACAATTTCATAATGAGATGCACAGAAAATGACTTTGTAACCTTTGTCACGTAGCTAACTCACACTCAGCATGATATGTTTCAAACCATTAACAAAGAGAACGTTATCAATGAAGGTGGAGTCAGAATTACCAATTTTATTAATTTCGGTGACCTTTACCTTTTTTTTTGCAAAGACAATATTACCTCTGTCTTTTCTTTCAATGTAGTTAAAGTTTGATATTTCACCTGTCATGTGTTTCGAACAACCACTATCAACTATCCATTGATTCTCGCTTGTCTCCATTTTGAAACATATCTGAGCATTATCTCATTTTAGGTACCCAAAATTTTCTAGGTCCTTTCGGGTTAGTAGTTTGTCTTTTCGGTCTTCAAACATACATATGAGATAATTTCTTTTTACAAAAATTACAAGAAAGAATAATGTGACCATGTTTACCACATTAAAAACAGATGAATAATAGTTGTTATGATTTTTTTCCATTTAGCAGGTTCTTATTGTTTTGGCTATAGCTGCTGCTAGATTTAACAAAGAAGTTTTTGTATGGATTGATATTGTTATTTTCATCGTATCCTATTCAGGCCTTACCAAAAATGCATTTACCACTACTAAGCAATGCATCAAGATTCTTCCTTCCATCAACGAAATTTTCCAGATCTTTTTCTAGAGATAAGATCTTTCCAGTACTTTTCTTCTTTTCAAGTTCTAAGGCGGCGACTTTTTCTTCTAACTATTTTACCTTATTATAATCATTTTTAGTAGTGTATTTTCCAACTTAGCTACTCTTTCTTCCATAACTTTCTTTTCAAATACCTTTTGCTTATAGTTAACCTCAAGAGACATATTCCTGGTCGCCAAATTCTCATTCGCAGATTCTAATGATTTAATCTTACTCTTCAGAAATGCATCATTGCTCTTAGACTTCTCAACTTCTTTGACTTTACTGCCGACCTTTTGTACTGATCATACAATTCATGATATGCATTTTTTAATTCATCAAATTCAATATTAAAGTCAGAATAATATACCTTATCATCTCCTATTCGCCACAAAGCAAACGTAGCAACTTCTTCTAGTTCTTCTTCTTCAAAGTTTTCAGAATCCTCATCTGACCAGGTTGCAGTCACTACTTGCTTTCTGAATTTTCTTATCTCTGACTTGTCCTTTTGAAGAAAAGGACATTCTAGTCTTATATATCCAGGTTTCTTATAGTGATAGCATCTGATTTGATTGTGTTTTGTATTGCTATTGCTGTTACTACCTTTTGGAAGGAACTTATTTTTTCCAACTTTCTTGTTTCCTTCTCTTTTCTTCATTAGCTTCTTTTTATAGAAGCGGGCATATTTTGTGACCATAAATTTGAACTCGTCATCTCCATCTATTTGCAACTCAATGTCACTTTCATCACCGTTTGATTCGTCAGTTGCTTTTAGTGACATTCCTTTTCTGTAGGAAGATCCTTCATCTTGCCTAAGCTTGATTTCATGGATCATCAAATTTTCTCGTAGCTAGTCGAGTGAAATAGTGCCTAGATCCTTTATCGTTTCTAAAGCTGTCACCTTAGATCTCCATTCCTTTGGTAGTGACCTCAGAATCTTCATTACGTGCTCGTCATTGAGGTATATCTTTCCCAAGTTCTTTAAGGCCATGATGATGTTGTTAAAGCGTCTAAAAATTCTGTCTATGGTCTCTCCCTATTTCATGCCAATAATTTTGTATTGGTACACTAAAAGACTTATTATACTTCTTTACCTCATTTGTTCCTTCAAAGGTGACTTGTAGTTTGTCCCATATTTCCTTTGCTATAGAACAGTATGATATTTTCTCATATTCTTCTAAAGACAATGCATAGATTAGATTATTTTTTTCTTTAGCATTTAGCTGTGCATTTCTTCTATGAACATAGTCCATAATTCTACATTATTTAAATTGGGAAGTGTAGCTCCAACTCTGATGGGTTGCCAGACTTCAATATCTACAAATTGGAGATAGATTATCATTCTCTCTTTCTAGTATGAGTAAATGTTTCCATTGAAGTAAAGATGCTTTGAGATGGATTGTCCTTCAAAACTTCTTATATTGTTTGTCGTGATCTATCACCTACAGTTAAACACAAAAATGTGAAACTTCGCTTTGATACCAAATGATAAAGAAAACACATGCAAGAGGGGGCGTGAATTGTGTGTGACTTAAAAAAATATTTTTGCAAGTTACTTTCAATTCGTAAAAAAAAAAACAGGGCCTGTAAAAATTAAAACAATCAGTGCCTATCAAACGATAATAGCTTGTTAAACGACAGAAGCCTGCTAAGGTATAAGTCTTGTTGAAAATAACAAAAAAGAAGGTGCCTATTAAAATTAAAGGAACCGTCAGCAAGTTAAAAAAAAGAGGGTGCCTATTATAAAAGTAAGGGAGCCTCTTTCTAAAATGAACATACACACAATATAATGCAGAAATATCAAAGATAAGGAGAGAGAAAGAAGAAGGTCGTAGTCGATTTATACTGGTTCAGCTTACAACCCAAGCCTACGTCCAGTCCCCAAGTATCAAACTTAATTGTTTCACTATAAAATTCCAAGTATCAAACTTAAGTGTTTCACTATAAAATTCCAAGTATCAAACTTAAGTGTTTCATTATAAAATTAAGTAGTAATTTGATGAGCCTCTCAAAGTTTACAAGTTAATATTTTTTAAGGTTCTTCAACCTTCCACACTAGTAGTATTTTACTAGCCTCTATAAGCTATCAAATAAAAATGAGGTTTGGTCAAAAGCTTTAGTAATCTCTCTCAATAGAATTCAACTTTCTAATGTAAAGAATTTCACTTTCTAATAAGTTCAAAACAAATCGTTGGAATCTTTCACTCAATAAGTTCATCCCATGCGCTGAGACTAAAAACTTAGTGGCATACCTACTATAATCGAACTCGACCAGAGGATACGAGAGAGCTAGGCGTTGAAGCTCTTTCAACAAATCATAAAAAGAATAATCAGCAGCAACGGCTAAAGCCTCATCCATACCTTTAAAAGAGTAACCCTTTTCTGCATCTAAAGATATAGAAGAAGACCCTTTTTCTTCGGATCTAGGGCAATGGATGGGTTTGAGTGAGGACAGGCTATATATGATACCAATTATGGGTGGTTTAGGGCGGGGGTCAATTCATTCACTTTAAGGTTGGTTTTGAATGCCGCGTAACATCATCTTCAACCAACCTCCACCGTACGTACTTTTAATCAACAAAGCCTACGATTTTTTAATAAAATAAGATCCTCCACCATACTTTAAAAAATCCTTTTGTGCATCTTCTAGAATTCCTTTTTCATGTGGGTACACTTCGATCAAACTTTCCAAGCAAGTTTTTGTATTGTTCAATTCTTGTTCACAATTGCATTGGCTCTTCTTTAACTAGGCATTTCCTCAATTAGCTGCTGCTTCACTTACATCCATAGTCAACTGGATCGATTTGAATCTAATGTCATCTTTGCCAAAAATCTTCCAATAATCACGGGGCTAATATATGACCTTCATAATTTATAGGATCCTTTTGGATAAACCATTTCTATTAAGATAAGTTCATAAAGAAGGTTACTGCAAGAAAGAAAGTGTATTTCTTATTAGTTATACAAAAAAATCCAATTTGAATTTTGAAATATTATATAGTTATCATCAAAATCATCAAATAGAAACTTTGAGCTAACAAAATTTATGTTATTTTTATTAGGCATATATAGCTTGTAAACTGATTATCAATATTTAGTTTATTATGTTCATGTTTGCTTTAGGTATTGGTTATATGTTATTGTTAGTTGAAAGTGTTTATTGGTGACAAACGATGAGACGAGGGATCACTTGTTCCAATTGCTAAGGACATCATTTTTTTCAAAGATAAAAAGGAAAAGCACCAGAAACTTTTAAATAATCATATTATATCGGTGTTATTACTATAACTCTATCTTCATTAAATTTTTAGAGGAAATATCTTAGGTTTATTTCCATTAGTCATTCAACAATTTAGTTTATAACATAAGTAACTTCTTTTTTAATTGAATGGTAGTTTATCCTTCAATAATAGGGCTAGATGTGTTGTCTTACCTTTATAGATTTGATTCGCTTTCTTTTCCTAATCTTCTTATTACAAATAGTTTATTTATTTGTGCTAGCTGTTAGTATATTAAAAGTTATTAACCCACTTTTAGGTTGCACTTCAAAAATAAATTTCAAATCACAATATTTACCTCCTATATCACTATATGCTTCACAGTTTATTTCAATTTTGATGTGAAAGGTTTTCTTGAGATTTCAAATAGGGTTATGCCACTAGGGACTTTTGAACAAAAGTTTATCTAAACTTTTAATTTTGTATTCAACTGTAGTACCGATGAGGGCAAACCTACAAGTAGGATTCTATGGGAATGGAGAGAAATAAGCAAGAAGTAGCATTCATGTAAATACTTATATATATGGAAGGATATTGGTGACTAATTAATGTAATTCACCACTTTATCCTAATCTACATGATATCATATCCAATTCCTACTCCACCAAAGCCTATTTGGAATTGAATATTCTATTTTATAATAAAATTTTTCCATTTTTAAAGAATTTTAATGCATCATAGGCATGTCAAATTCTTTTAGTTACTGTAAGTTGAAGTTGCTAGGGTGATCTTTTATCTTTGCTTAATAAATTGAATTTCTGTATAGAAGCATTTTCAAAACTATATCAAAGCATATATCTAACGTCAAGGCATGGATAATACCATTTTTCTTGAGAGGGAAACAACTCAGATCACCAACTAAGGCCCTTAGATGACCACTTAGTGAAAATTTTATAAATGCAATTATTTGTATTAAAAGATATCTTTACTTTATGAATGCCTCCCCTTTACTTCATAGTTATCCAGGTGAGATGATCAACTAACTGTTAACATTGTGATCTATAAGTTCACTTCACAAAGGAGTAGTTCCTCAATATACTACACTATATTGTTCATCAAATATAGGAGTCAGAGAGTGGTAATTGGCATATGACAACAATTATAGGCAACGATATTGAGATGCCAAGGTAGTTGTTATACGTCAATAGACATGGACATTCCACCTAAACCAACATTCCTTATAATGTAATCCTATTTGTTGTATCTTAGAGGTACATTTATACAATTGATTTTAGGAATCGTCATATCATTGTTTCTTTCTTTTTTGGGTAAATCAGTTATAAAATTAAATTAATAAAAAGTTAAGTACAAGGTAGAAGAGAGTGAAGAAACTCATCTCATTCATATTAAAAGAGAAAGTCCCTATGCTAATAAGAGTTCCTCGAGAAAGCATCATAGATGGCAAATACTAAGCTTCATTGAGGACCTAATAGCCTAAGCCACAAACTATAAGTGGATTAGTCATAATGACAATTGGCAACAAGATTCAATCGTGCAGTTTTTCAATGGAGGTCTCTAATAGCTTCAGAAGAAATCATACAATACCTAAACCCCCCATTAATGTATGCTGCATTTCCTGGACTTTACCTACCCTTGGTGTTGAAGTCTGGCCGTGACTGCTTTGCTATAAGCTGGTGTAGCCCCTATTGGATCTTCCTTGGCCATTGAGTTGCTCCTGCTAGCTTCTGGTCGAATCAAGTGGATCATTTATAATGGCAATTTGCAGCAAGATTCAATTGTACAAGTTTTCAATGAAGGTCCCAAATAGCCTTGGTGTTGACTTGGCCATTGAGTTACTCCTGCATGCTTCTAGTCTACT
This sequence comes from Erythroxylum oxycarpum, assembly GCA_025629785.1. NCBI lineage: Eukaryota > Viridiplantae > Streptophyta > Magnoliopsida > Malpighiales > Erythroxylaceae > Erythroxylum > Erythroxylum oxycarpum. Next base: position 20,194,449 of record JAOTAZ010000001.1, on the reverse strand, counting down.
TTCAGCTTGTTGCTAGTGTTGATGCCCGATCGAGTGTATAAGTGTTGAGGTTGACTAACTACACTTGATGGACTATGGAGATTTAATGTGCTATTGTGCTTTGATGAGCAGCTTCTACCATCGTTCTCCAAAAATATCGTTGGTTTACTTGAAACAGAAAACTTCAAAAAGGTTGTTAGTGATTAAAAGAAAAAACTCTCCTTCTTTACCTTCCCTTAATGTTTGCTCTGAGTTGCTCCTGGACTAGGGTGATCACTCTAGCTTTCAAGCCATCCGCCTCCAAAGCTTCATCTTTAAAGGTCCTGGCATTTCTTTCTTTCTAAAGACAATATATTGCAGATGAAAGGATGAGTGGGAGAATAGTGGAAATTCTGGGGTTTTGTGGAGGGTTCAGCTAAGAGGGTATGGTGTGTAGATTGAGCTGTGGTGAAAGGTTAAGTTGTAAGTAGGAGAGGCAATGAGTCCACATTGTTTTGGAGAAAGGATAGTCAAAGAATAAATGATCACGTGTTTCATTACCCTTGAGGCATAAGGAACAATGGTTTGGTGTTTGGAGGTAAGGAAGTCTATCTCTAGTTTGTAATTTGCTACAAAAGGCCAACCATAAGATGAAGGAGCATCTTGGGTTGTTCCCTTTGAACCAAACAAGTGTATGCCAAGGGGTTATTTGTCTGGGGGGCCTTAAAAAGGAATAGGCTGAAGGATTGGTGTAAGCATGTCGATTTGCTGACCCTGCTAACCATTCTAAACTATTTTGTTGAGAGTTATTCGGATGATAATGAATAGGTTCCAAGTTACCCGGTGTATCAACTATTAATTCATGCTAGCTCCACATATTGTTCCTGATCACCTCTGAAACTGTAGCTGTCATTTTCAGTTCATATCATTATTTCATCTTGTAAGAATAGACTATTTATTACAAATGAGTGTTTAGATACTAATTAAGTTTAATAATGGATTTTATCTGAATTTATTGGAGAAAAATTTTCATGCAATGAATTTTTTTAATGATTCACTTTTTTTAACATAGCCATGATTATGTATATTGGATGAATGAGTTTTTTTAGATAGAAATGAAGTAATTTTATTTACTAATCTTTAAGGTTTCAACAGTAGAGTGTACGATGATAAACCATTAACATGGATTCCATTAGCTTGTTACATAATAAGACAAGCATAAAGGGAGAAGTACAAAATTAAGAGGCCTATAGTTAGGAGTTCAGGTTAAGTTCCCAACTAATCTTCATTTGGGTAATGATTCCAAGATGTGCTTTGTTTCTATAAGAAATTTTCTAATCCAAAAGATAGTATTTGCTAATATTGCATATGCATTCATGGCTAGCCGTGTGAAGTATGTTGTTCCTTTCCCTCCAAATAACATAGATAGAGCAAATGAAGGCTATTTGGAATATGCAAGCATCTTACTTTATAAGTTTGGCCTTCTCAATATCCCAACCCATAATAAGAGGCCATTCCTTCTCGTTATAACTAAAATGCATCAAATGTTGGATTTTAGACCAAACAACTTGATAGTAAAGGCATTGAAAAGAAAAAACGAGCATTTGATTCAGGAGCCATTGGATATAATAAATATAAGAATGTTTGGCTACTATAACACCTATCCCTTGTTTGAAGCCTTTGCCTTACTACCAGCTAACTGATAACAGAAGACTTACGGGAAAGAGTTTACCAAATAGGATGAAATCATTGAATTTTCATGGAATGAGGGTCTAAATAAGTCATTGTATGAACTATTTGTAAATATCTGGGAGGGGGCCCATAGCCAAATCATCTTATCCATCTGGTTTGGGTTAGGATGGTGAGTAGGTAGGTTATTAAGAATACTGCTAGCACCTCTGAAGTTACATCTATCTCTGATTCCCTTCCAAAAGTATATCATTTACCTCAGCCTGAGGATAGATTCTCATAGTAGGTATGAGCATATCTTGCTTAAGGTGTACAGTCCCTAGGTTAGATCGATTGTCAAATCAGAACTAAATATTTTCCCCATTCCCTATTAAACTCTTGAAGGAAAAGTAGAGTTTCTCTCTAAGTTTGAACATCTGCATCAAAGATTATAAATGTTCCTTGTTCACCTTGAGTTTCCAGAAACTAATTATAAACAAGTAATATTTATGAACCCATTTAGACTAAAAGCCTCACTATCATTAAAATGCCTTCATATCCTTTTTCTAATCAAAGTTGAATTCATGACTTACAATGAGATCAAATCTAGTTCACCTTCTTGCTTAGGAAGGCATAAAACTTCCCATTCGATCTTAGCCCCATTTGAATTATTAGACTTCCCTAACCATAGAAAGTTTCTCATAATCTTCTCTATTTCTTTGGTTATTGTTTTTGGTAGCATAAGATAGGAGTTCCAATGGATATGTAAGTTCCTCAAGATGGATACAATCAAATGCAACCTGCTTACACTTGATAACGTTCTATTCCACTAAGAATTAACCATGTTTATAATAGATTCTAACAAAGATAAGCAACCCAAATACCTTGGTTTCTTGTTTGTAATTAGGACACCAAGGTATTTAAAAGAAGCCTTATGCATATTTAGACTAGAGATTGAGCCAAGTAGTTTCGAATTCAAAGAATCAACAAAAATACAGAGCTTAATTTTAACTAAGAATTGGATGAGAGAACTCACCACTAACTGGAGAGAAAGAGAGTTGGTACTACAAAATAACGTAAAGTCACCTAAAAATGTTAAATGAGAAATTTGGAGTCCATTACATTTGTGATGGAATATAAATTTGTCATTGGTCTCTATGTTGGTTTCAACAATTTGGAGAGTACTTAATGGCTAGAGTAAATAGATAAAGAGACAATGAATCACCTTGTCTAATATCCTTAGATCCTTTAAAGACTTTGAAAGGAGAGCCAATTACTATAATACTATAGGAAGTTGTACTTATGCATGCTTTGATCCAATCTATAAAAGGTTTAGGAAAGTCAAAGGCTTAGAGATAGTGAATTATGAAATATCAATTTAAGGAGTCAATGTTTCTTTTGCAAAATATACTTTCAAAGAGCAATCCCTAATTGACGCCTTAATATTGTAATCCTTGAAAAACTCTTGCAATTATTCTCTGTGTTGACTTATATCTCAAAAGATCTTTGTAGAAGTTGAAATCTATTTCACTTATTTGGGCTCTATCCTTGTACTAATTTCCTTATTCGTCAAACATATGAACATTTTTGTTCCTATTTCTTCTATCTAGGATGGCATTGAAGAAGAAACAAGAGTTGGTATCCCCTTCATTAAGTCGATTTACCCTTTTTTTCTGTTTGTAAATGAGTAAACTTGTATTCTAAATAAAGTATGGTGATTATGTTTAGAAGTATCAGCTTTGGAATGACATTGGACTTTGCATGATTTTGTATTCCTTAATTCTAAACGACTATCATTCTAAATTAGCAAAATACATCTTTATAGCTATACTTTTATCCAACCTCATGTTTAAATTTAAACAATGGTATGTAATTTTCCTCCTTCTTTCTCACCGAGTCACATATGTAATTTTATTGTTGGAAAATAGGTGAGTTGGACTTTGCATGATTTTGTATTCCTTAATTCTAAAAGACTATCATTCTAAATTAGCAAAATACATCTTTATAACTATAGTTTTATCCAACCTCATGTTTAAATTTAAACAATGGTATGTAATTTTCCTCCTTTCTCACCGAGTCACATATGTAATTTTATTGTTGTCCTTTATTGTTTATAATCTTAATTTCTCACTGTCTTCCTTTTACCTTAACAAACGCGGTTGCTGTTTGATGTGTAAAGCCAAATATTTGTATATGTTTGTTTATGTAAAGGTGAGTGCTTCAGTTTCTCCTTTACTTGAAAGTATAGAAACTTGGTCTATTTCTGCTCATGTTCAGGTGTTTGTTCTTTTTCTTATGCGTAATTGTTGGGTTAAAATGGAGGGCTGCCACTTGTTTTCCCTTTTCTTTCTGTGCCAAGTGCCAACTCTTCTGTAACTAGCTTTGTATGCCTCTGTACCAAGTGCACGTGTAAATGTTTACGTGTAACACAATTCTTTGCACTGAAACTTTTGCATATATCCTTTATTAGTTGCTGGGTAAGTATGCTGTGTCGCGGACCGACCCTGGGTTATGCTTGGAATTCTACACTATCAATTTCGTTGTTTCCCTTTCTTATTGACACAAAATGATAGATTGGTGCATCAAGACGACCTCCTTTTTGTCCTTTCAATCTCGAGAAATGAATTTGTGAAATTGGAAATCTATTAGTGATGGGTAAGGGAAATATGTTGGAGCTCCATGCTAAATATTTATGCATAACATTAGTTTAAAAAGTTGCATTGCTTGCTTCTTTGCTTCTTTTGATCTTTATTCTGTACATCTGTTGCATTCTAATTTTGTTATGCATTTTCTAAAAATCTCCTTCTGTCCCAAGCTACTCAATTTAGGTTGCTTGTTTGTCATCCTATTTAATTTGGAACTGAAGTTAAGAAAAATTGTTCAGACAGAATTGAAGGTTTTAATTTGTTAATTCAGGAAAATTCTGTGTCTTGCTTCAAAGTCCATGAAGGAACTTGCTTTAGAGCCTTGCTCATTCATAAATCAAATTGAGTTTGGCTAAGATTGTATGCTGGCTTCTGCACAACCACCAAATGGAAACTGATGAAGACTATAAACCTTGTCAGTCGTCCAAAGCAACCATTGGTGATGAGAAAAAAAATGTCTCAACAAGTCTAGTTGGCAGGGCTTCAGTGCGCGTGGTTAAACGTGAGGAAACAGTCAATAGCTCAGACACCATGTTGGATGAACAAACTAAGGTCTCAAACGACCTTGGAGATGTAGAAGTTGACATAACCACATGTACAAATATCACTAAGACTGGGTTAGCTGAAACTGAAGATCCAGAGGCAACTGAATATTCAAGCTCATTTGCTGACAAGGCTTCTAACACAGAGAGATATTCTGGATTAAGCGATGCTGAAGTGGAGTCGCAATTTTTCAGTGACAATGACTTGGCCTCACACTATGATGCATTTGGTAGCCTATTTGAAACAAGGTGTGTTATTTTCTAATACTATTGCTATATTCTTCACTTGCTTCTCAATTGTTTTTCCTTATTCAGATGTGAAGGATTAGACTATACGTTCAGAATTCAGATGCCAAATTTGACTATATTGATAAAAAGCACAGTTGAAAAAAATAATGTTAGATTGACATAGAGACCCTGATAAATTAAAGATCCGATTTTAATTTTTAGGGCATCATCATTTAGTCTGAACCCTCCACATCAATCCGAGTACAATGTCTAGCAACTTCTTAATTGGTCACTAAGCTTTCCCAGCTTTCCCAGTTTTTCATTCATATGAAAATGCTTCAGTTTTTAAACTATACTTTAAGATATGTAATGCCATCTTAAAATAAAGGCGAACAAACTTCAAAAGATAAAATTGTTGTTTAGATGATATAGTTTTGAGTTAAAAATTGTTGTTTAGATGATATAGTTTTGAGTTTTAGTTGATTTTATAGAAACGTAACTACAACAGAGAAATCAGTAATAGATGCTATTGTCATCAGACAATTATTGATTATGCTGATGAAATATCATTGTATTTTTGTTAACTTTTAAAAATTATCTATCATCTACTAAAATGGTTTGCTTCTGCAACAGGTTTCAGTTCAGGACCATAGTTTTTGGTTGTATTCCTGTACAATTTGTTTAATTTTCTCACCTTTATGTAGGAAGAAGAAGTTAACCAATCACTGGAGGGATTTTATACGACCTCTGATGTGGCGTTGCAAGTGGACAGAACTGAAAATTAAGGAAATTGAGAGTCAATCATTGAAGTATGCGAGAGAATTGGCAGCTAATGAACAGAGTAAACATTCAGCACTCATGGAATCCGTTTCTGAAGATCTTTTTTCGAAGTCAATGCCATTTTCAAACCAACATTATAGAACAAGGGCCATAAAGAGAAGGAAACGAAAGAGAGTCGAAGACACGACTGATGTATCGTCGTACATGTCAAACCATAATCTCTTTTCATATCTGGGTATAAACTTTGTCTTTCTACTTGCATATTAATGATAGGATTCTTTGTTGTTGACTTTCCCAAAATAGTTATTTGATTTCACCTTCTGAACTATTGCAGAAAATAAGAGATCCAATCCCGACGTCTCTTCCTTAATTGTTGATTTTGGCAGTAAAGGTAATTTGCTTCGTTACTGCTCGATAGCAAGCCAAAATTTGAGGATTCATCAAAAACTTGGCATGTTATAAAAGCTGCAAGTTATATTGTTGTTTATTAATTTTCCAATTCATATGCATTCCACTGCAAGGTTGCTAAATATGATCCAGTTACTTGTCACAAACCTTATATGATTAATGACGATCTCATCCTTTATAGCCTCAGTAGACATGTGGCCAACTGCAATTCTCCTTTGCTGTTTTTCTGCATTGCGTAAACTCCTTTAGTCTAGGTTCATGGATAAAAGAGTTAATGGGATCTGGTGGTCATGATCTGTGCTGACATTTTTTATTAATGAAAATTCCAGGTATTGCGTCATTGATTACTCTGTCATTGTTTAATAAATGATACAATTTCAATATCTAGGAATCAGTTTGATAGAAGAACTTACTGGCAAAGAGAAAGAAACAAGAAGAAGGATGTGTTATTTCTTAAAGTTTTATTTGTATAGCCTCTTAATACCCACATGACATAGCAAAACAAAAACAAAAGTAGCTGCCTGAATTTACTTCTAACAGCTTGTTCTGGTCTTTATCCTTATTTCATTTCTTACATAAATTCAAGCCCAAAAATTTCTGCTTAGTTTTTACATTTACTGACATGCTCACTATGGTTTCTGAGCAGCAACTACGGATCAACATACTGAGTGCAGTGACAAATGTGGTTTTGATGATAGCCGTTTCATTTTCGAGTTTGGTGATGGTAGTGGTAACTCCTTGGAGACAGTCCTTTGGAAAATTGAGAAAGTGCACTCTCGGGTTCACAAGCTTAAGAATCAACTTGACATGATAATGACGAAAAATGCAGCCAAATTTTCTTCCTCAGAGAATTTGAGCCTTCTTGCAGCTTTGGATGCTCAAACTAGCTCGGCTCCAAGTCCAACATTTTCTGCTGGCAATGGAGAAGCAATATCGATGGGAGCTACTCATGTTACTCCTCAGCATATCTCAGCGTACGATATTGAAGATCTGGTTTTGACTGAAAGTGCTATTTCAAGTTATGGGGAGGCTGTTCATGTCCCTGATATAATTGAAAGCACAGTTGGACTGTTGTCTGCTGCCGATGTTACTTTCCATCATTCACGAATCGGTGATTCATGTGAAGACGTAAGAACTCTTTATATAATTTTATCTAATCTCGTAACTTCTTATGGGATTTTTCTGTGCACCGGAGATGATCTATCGTTTTGCAAGTTAATGAGAAAAGAATCTTTGTGCAGTCCCATCTCTTTATTTCTCTCAAGATCTTTGCAATCAGCTCCTAGTGATTAAGTAGTTAAGCTATCAGTTATTTTATTCGTCATCTTTATATTTAGTTGTCAATCTCCTAAGATACAGTTTTTCCAGAGAATGGAAAATAAACTAATTTTTGTAGTGCATCTCTCCAAATTGATATCTGCAGATCATGGATAATGTCTTGATACATAATGAAGTAGCTGATGGAGAGGCACAGGCTTTTGTGGGGGCAAGTAAACAACTCATGGAAACACACCTTGAAGCAGATAAAGGTGAAGAAGGAGAAAGCACAGACCCTTGTCCAATTCCAAACTCAGACCCTGATTCAGTGGCAACACCAATAGTTACTCAAGAGCAGTCGCAGTCATCTCTAAAATCGTGTTTAGCTTCAGAGATCCAGTTTCCCAGATACAAGAGAAAGCGAGGGGAAAGAAAAGGTGGTTATGGTGGTTGGAGCAAGAAATGCTCCGGTGATCCTGATAGCCAGTGATTTGTGATATATTTATTAGCATGTCTAGTTTGTGTCTCACCTATCAATCCATATGTCTTAAGCAGCAAGTCATCCAGTTCTTAGCAAGTCATTGTTAGGACCAATCCGGGAGCTTAACCTGGATGATCTTCCATTTCATGTACGTTTCTTGTCATTGTAGGTTAATTCAGTTTAAAGTTAAAAGAGTTAGCTGAGCTCTAACATCAGATAACATTTTCATAAATGTCAATAAAAATCCTGGGTTGGTGGTGCTTATGGTTTTGATTTTCAGTCTATGTATGTCAATCTCCCATAACTACGTTTTGCTTTACAGAAAGTGCATGTCAACATCTATTCATGACCTGCAAACCTTTGGCCCCCATTCATGGAATAAAATACTGAGCTTGATCTACTCTGCTAAGTTAACAGAATGGGCTTAAAAATAGTATCCTCAGATGTTTACTAGTCTGATTCTCTATCAACTAGTTCCAAAGGATTACCTAACTACTATGTTTTTACTATAATGATATGAGCTCTTCCTGTTACAAATTGTCTCACGTTCTTCTAAGATTCTAATTGTCTTCCACTTGTAATCTTACTTGTCAAAATGCTTATACACCCACTTACACGTAAGGATTAAGATTTAAGATGGCAAACCTTAGCACATTTGTCATTCACATATCTCATGAGCTTATTATGTTCAAGCCACTTCAGTGAAAGGGAACGAAAAAGGATGTCGAGTGCGACGCATTGGACCTGGGCTAAGGGTGTCAGCATTGACTCCGAGCTGTATCGCAAAATGGCCTACCTGAGTGCTGTGCAGGCTTTGGATGGGTTGAAAGAGCCATTCAACTCTTGATTGATGTCAGAAGTTGCACGTATGGTCACTTCATTGTCTCTGCGCAGCTATACGCTCCTCTTCAATCTTCACATGATTGTTTAGAATAAAAAGCTTAGCTTGATCATCAATTCATAGTGGGCAGGATTTGACACTAATATAGATCAATCTCAACTAAAATCTGATTCAGGATTTAACTGACCCTTTTACCTTGTCAAAAGACAAAGTTTAGAAGTGTCCAAACCTTGTGATCTGGTCACCTGATGTTGATGTTTCACGCTATTGATGCTCATATTTTCAGCTGACATTAATTTTAGTTAAAGCATAGTTCAGTAAAGTCTTAAAGTTCATCAAGTTATTGTTGCCTTTAATTTTCTTTCTGTGGTGGGGGAGATTATATTTCCTATCCAAAGGGAACCAAATGATGTCTATTGGTCTACAGTAAACAAAAGCAAAAGGTTACTAGAAACTCTCCACACCTTTTGACCTGAAAAGGCATATGTCAAATATTGCTCACTTAAGTCTCCGATTTTTCCTCACCTGCTTAAGCTTTCGGTGTACATAGCAAGATGGTCACTAATTATTGCAGTTGGGATCCAAAGTTTCACCCCTTGCTTTGAGTCCCATTATATTGAGAAAGAACAACATTAATGCTGTTTTGAAAGCAGTCATAAATGAGATACTTTAAGCCCCTTTTTCTCACTAAGGAACTCTAGACTCCAAACATATTGGAGGGACTAGCATCTTCAGGAACTCTAAACTCTTGTCTCCAAGAGTTAAACCAACTAATTCACTATAGATCTTGTCCAAACCATTCACTGCCTAGAAATTAGATTCCACTTACTTACCTTGTCAAAGTTGTTCTATTCAAAGCAAAATCTGAGTCGTGTACTTTTGAGCCCTTATTCATGAATTACTTCCCGAAGCAAAAAGGTTTTAGAAATAGAGAGAGAGAGAGGGTTGAAATATCTGGAGCTAGCATTTCCCATCATTATGTCTTTTTCTCTTTACAGCAGCTTTTATGGTTCTGGATATAACATCATCAGTCACATATGAATCATGATTCCATCCATTACCTAATTATGTATATACATATAAATGCCCTGGACCTTGAGCATGCCCACTTCTTCCTATACAAAATATGGTGACAGATAGACTTATACTTGACTGGTACACAGTTAACAAAACTTGTTAATATGTTATAGGTCAAAGTGATAGACATGTAGAAAACATAATGTTAGTCTTCAGCTTGTTAAAATAATTTGAATGGAAATGTGTCAGTGATCCTTCGAAAGTGAGCTATTCTTGCCGACAAGTTTAGCAGTGAATATAATTGCACATGAGCAGATGCAACACAGTTAGTCCTTCCAAACGAAAAGATGAAGAACACTTGATGCAGTGACTTACCATTGCCCCTTCAACAAGTCCTCAAATCACAACACTACCCAAAAGTTACAATAAGATCCATTTAACCAACCAGTATCTTTCAGTTTGTTCGGGGTTTACTTTTGAAAGATAAGTAGGATCAGGTCTCTCTCTCTCTCTCTATATATGTATATATATTAGTGCTAGGAATTATTCCTGCTAAAGCTAAAGAAGAGGTTCTTTCAATAAAGAATAAAGACAAGAAGCATAATTTGCCAACCCATCTTCCCCTCACAATATTTGATTGGCCAAAAAGAAGAAACGGGTCATTCCTTCTCTTCAACACCCAAATGAGCTTCCTTCTTCTTTTCCTCTCAGCTCTCTCTCCTCCGACTTCGGTGTTTGTTTGTTCATGCCAGATCCAAAGACCTTGCACACAAGGTACGTTCTTGAAACCAAAAAAAAAAAAAAAGAAGAAGTTTCCCACCTGCTTTGTTTTTCATTCTTGTCATGAATCATGGTCGTGGACATTTTATGCTTTATGCTGCTGCATGCACTCTTTAAGCTCATATACTTTCACAACTAAGCAAGTGGGTCAGATAATATAAACAACTTTTTATGCTACTGAATCTTTCCTACTTTTTCATTTTCCTTCATTACTAGAAAGTATGAATTTAGATGATTTTACCTCCTGCCAGGAATAAATTTACGAGATCTTGATAGTAACTAGTTTGATTGGCCAAGATAGCAATTCTACAGTTATGAATATGATCATCCAAGTCCCCGGTAAAATTTGCTGAATTTTGCTTATGTCTGTTCAATGCACACATTTGAATATTGTTATCATTCAATCAGAGTAGAACCACATTAATCTAGCCAGCCAACCAACCACATACGTAGGGGAAAAATACAGGCGAAAAAGTGTTTTTATAGAAGAAAGAGATACTTGACACAGAATCCCCACTTCCTTTCAAGCTTAGTCCAAATAGCTTGAAGGACCTAAAAATAGGGGCATCTTACGGTTTGCTAGAAAAAGAACCAGCCGATTATGACGTACTTGATAAGAATACTATCAGAACAAGAGATTTAATCATTTTTTTAGTAAACTTTATGTAAATATATGAATGAGATTTAATAAAATAGAGTTGGCATAAAATAAATGGAACAGAAAATTTGATATGTTAAAAAAAATATTTTATATGTAAATTCTTATTTGACACTTGAATAGAAAGGGATTGAAATTTTGAACATATGACATTGAAGTAGTTGACATGATTATATTGGAGACATGTCTAATTTTATTTTGTCTAACTTTATCCGATTAATAAAACATTCTTACTTTTGCTTAAGTTTTAAGTGACTAGTCACTTACGCATAATTGTCACGACCGTGATTAAGTGTCACAAGCTTCACACCAACTCACAGGCATGACATTTAAATCACGCCTGTGAATCTTTTTTATCTTTTATTTTTTTATTTTTTGTTTTTTATTTTTTAATTTAATTATACTAATAACCAACTCACAGGAGTAAAGTCTTTTTATTTTTTAT
>JAOTAZ010000001.1:20162619-20174300 GCA_025629785.1 Erythroxylum oxycarpum | reverse complement strand
TAAGTTAGTATTATTTTTGGATAGTTCATTGAGCATCTCATTATTGAGCATTTCGATGTATTTTTGCTTTCAGCATGGATTGTATGACTTATGATCATGGATTTGTTAAATATTTTGGTACTGAAATAGCAATGTATAGAAAGTTATAGTTTCTCTTGTGACTGAGTAAGCTTAAATAATTGATTGCGAGTGCTTCCACAAATTTAATTTCCTTTGTGTGTTCCGACGGGTCATCCAGGGTTCAGTCTTGGAAGTCGGGACTAGGGCCCAACGGTCTCCGATTGTGTTTCCGTTCTGAATAGTTGGGCTCAAAAAACGGGGTCCGGCACCGATGTCTGGGCTTCGAGAACGGGACCCAACAAAGGAGGTGGAAGTGGAAGATGACACAAGCAAATTGGTGTAGGGAAAGAGATGTTCAAGAAAACAGACATGACAATAAATTTAAAGTTAGAGGTGATGAGATAAAAGCTTCAATAGTGCTTACATTATGAGGCAAATCTAAGAAAAACACACTGAACATACTTTGGTTTAAGTTTGTCAAGGCGGGTGGAATCTAAGTAAGGAAAAAAAACTCATCCAAAAACACGAAGATAAGTAATATCAGGTTTGTTGCAATAGAGTACTTCATAAGGAGATTTGTGGTGAAGTACAAGAGTAGGTAAGAGATTGATAAGATAAATAGCAGTGATGAATGCTTCATACTAGAAAAACCTGGGAAGAGAGGCACGAAGAAGAATGGTAAAATCAGTTTTAGTTATGTGACAAATTTTTTGTATAGTAAGACCATATTGTTGTGGTGTATAGGGACAAGAGATGTGAAGGGTGATTCCATTGGAAAGAAGATATTCAGCAAAGACACTTTTAGTGAGTTTAAGAGCTCCATCACATTGAAAAGTTTAGATGGTAGTGGAAAAGAGATTTTCCATCAGTGGTTTTTAAAGATGGAAAACGAAGCAAGGTATGCTTTTTATGGGTGAGAGGAAAAATCCAAGTAAAGCGACTAAAATCATTCATAAAGATAATAAAATATTGATAGCTAGGGTAGGAAAGAGATGGGGAAGGACCCCAAATATCACAGTGAATTAATTATAATAGTTTGATAGAAATGCGAGAAGACAGAGGAAATGAAAGACGAACACTTTTGTCTTGAAGGCAGGAAGTACATGGATGGAGAATAATTTTAAATCGCAAAACATGACTTAATCTAGTTAATGTGGAGTGACATGGATGACCAAGATGTTGATGCCACATATTGATTATAGTGGAGGCGGCTGTGAGAGCAAGTAGATTTGTGAAATGCATTGGAATCTTCATTGGGTAGAGATTGTTAAGAATGGTCTCGTGAGTAGCAGTATCTTGCTTTTGAAATCCTTCACAACATAACCAGATGGATTAAATTTAATAACAAAGGAATTATCAATGTCAAATTTTGCAATAGATAAAATATTAGTGGTAATGTGAGGAACAATCATATATAATGAAGGTGAAATTATGAGAAAAAGTAGTACCAGTGGATGAAATAGGGTAAGTGTGTGTCTATTACCAATAATGACTTGATTGGATCCTTGATATGGTGTGATGAATTCTATGAAATCAAGATATGGAGTCATGTGAGTAATTGTTGTTGTTTTAATATCTGGTATCTAGTTAGTAACAGTATGGAGGTTGAAAGGATTCGAATCAGGATCAAATTTAATATTCATGGCAGCAAAGGTTGTGTTGATATTGTTAGTAAGGTGGTGGGAACTAGTGGTGCAATTACGAGATTTAGAGTACGAAACTGACAATGAGTAGCAATGTGTCCCCATTTCTAGTAGATTTGAAATTGGTTAATAGGCTTATTATTGGTAAAATTAGGCTTAGGATAAAATGTGTTACGGTTGGGTCGGGTTTGAAATTGGGTTACATTAGGAGGTTGGTCATTAACCTAGATGGGCCCAGAGGATGAGTTATTAAAATTGGGCCTAATAAATGAATCAACCCTTGTATGAGAGGTATGGTTAAGGTAAGAGACTCCGAAAGATGTTGGAGAAGATGATGGGTGTCTCCCATGTCCACCCCTGTCACCGCCTCTACTATGTGTGGAGAGGTTGTTGTTGGAGAATGCAACAAAGGTCGAATCCGACAACAGTGGTGCATGAAAAGAGAGCAACTATGCTCATGAAGGAGAAGATTTACCTTTAGTTCAATAAAGGTAGTGCTTGTGTTGTAGTTTTTGATCACCGTGATGAAGGATTCGTAGTTTGTAAGTAGGCCATTCAAGGTGAAGAAAACAAGTGTTAGATCCATAAAGTATAAATTATGGAATCGTGTGAGCATTGACGAGCCATGGCCAATGTTTGACACTCAGGAGGATAAAACAAGGCAAAGGCTTGCGAGTAAGTAAGAAAAATCGACATTGTTGACAAATTGACATGCATTGGTACATATTGGCAGAAATCTTCGATGGGATGAAAGATTTAGATGCACGACCAAAAAGTAATGAGAAACAGGCCTTGAGTAGAAGGTTAGCTAGATCACATGCATGATGGTGGCATGTGAAAGCTCAAGGTAACTTAACCAAACAAGATTAAGAATGGTTTGAGCTGCGACTAGCTGTGATAGGTTGTGAGACATTGATTGGCTTGGTTAGGGCAAGTTGGACTTGTCAAAGACATATTTGGTGGGACTAAGCATGAAATGGTGCTTAAATGGTGGACCGTGGATGAACAAATTAGACCATGGATACGTTTTGGTTGGACCATACATGAATTGGCTCAGAACTTGGCTAACCTTCACCTTTGGATGAAGATCATGGGTGATGTGGCAAAGTTAGTGAGATTAATCATCAAAGAATTGGGAAGACATAGCAAAGAACATGGATGAGGTGTCTTGTAATCATTTTACACATGTTGCTTTTACTTAGAAGTGGGTTAATGGTAAGTTATATAAACCACCCACTAAAGTAGTGCCTAAAGTGGTTGCAGATGTCAATGACCAGCTAGTGGCCTTAAGACCACTTTCTTGTATTCTTGCCCAATAAGTCTCCTAAAGCTTATAAATAGCTCATTTAAGCAAATATTTTATCCATGAGAGAGAGTTGGAACTTTTGTATCCTTTGTATCAATTAAAAGTAATATAAAGGTTGACAATTTTGTTGTAAAACTTAGGTGTTTCTTTCTCTTGTCATTGTTGTCCATTCTTTTGTGTTGCTTAGTAAAATTTGTGGATTTACTTTTCCTTTGTGAGAAACACCTCAAACATGAGGAATTTGGTAAAGTTTAGTTAAATTGTGAGAGTTTAACTACAGTATTTAGACTTTGACACATTTTATGTGCAAAATTTGAGTTCTTAGCAAAGTCTTTGTAACATTTGGTATCAAAGATGTGTTGGTGATTGAATGGCGGGTGTTAGTAATCTTACTAAGCGTGTGACAAGGGTGGAAGTGCTTATCGGTCTTTTATCTACAGGTAAGAAGAAGTCTCATCTTATCCAACACGTTTTGAAGTCGTGGAGAGGAGGATCTAAGAATTACAAGATCAAGTAGCGAAATTGATCAAAGTAAGAAGGATGCCACATTCGAGATGATCATCCTTAGACATGCCATTGCAACTGTAGACATGGGACATGTTGAGAGCACCATGTTAAAGGTGTGTGAGCTAAAATTTTTCAAGGGCAATTTTAAGGAACTTGAAAACTTTTTTTGGGATATGAAGCAGTATTTTGTAGCTATTAAGGTGTCAGAAGTAGAAAAGGTGAACGTTTTGGGAATGTATCCCGATGGAGATGCGAAATTGTAGTGGAGAATGCGGACCTCTACTAATATCAGCGCAAGTAGACCTCTTATTGACAGTAGGGAGAAAATGAAGGAGCTCATGGACAAGTTCCTCCCCAACAACACTTCATGGCTCACAAGAGAATCTTTAAAATGTTTAAAGCAAGATTACTCAATGCGAGAGTATGTAAGGAATTCACATCTTTGATGTTGGACGTACAGAAAATGTTTGAGAGAGATAAGTTATTCAACTTCATAAGTGGCTTGCAAGGTTGGGCACAAGTGGAGCTTTGGAGGCAGAATGTGAAAGACCTCCCTAACATGATAGTGGCTGTGGATGGCTTACTAAATCTCCAAATGCCACCACAAATTCAAAATGGAAATAAGAGCAAAAAGAATGGTGGGATACGAAATGGCTCAAAGAAAGGAAAAGAGAAGGTATGTGAATCTTCTCAATGCAAATCTAGGAAACATACAAAATGGGATATTACTTTTTTTTTCATTTGTGAAAGGCCACATTTTGCTCGTGAATCCCCAAAATAAAAGGTGGTTATGGAGCAAATAAATTCATTGGTAGAAAAGGACCAAGAAGAAGGAGAGGTTGACATAACAGAAGAAGTCTACCTCAATAATTACGCTTTGTTAGGCGCAAAAAGCCTTAAGAAGGAGCTTTCAAATAAAAGCAAGGACAAACTCTATAGAGAGAGGAAATTATTAAAGAAGCGCTCTAAAGGCAATCACCTTTAGCACTTATTGTACAAATCATTTTATGATTAATAAAAGCATTTTTTATTATTTCGATGTTTATACATTTATGGATTTAATGTTGATCTTAAGTTGATTTAATGAAGTCCTTGATACAAAACATAGCATGAAGGAAATCATGATGAGATCATGATAATGAGATTCTTATCATGTGTAATTATGTTAGTATCTAAAATTTTCGTAGTCATAGGATTAATGAGATGAGATATCATTAATCCAGATATAATATACTCCTTGATTGGATTAAGCAATAGATCTCATAAGCTGTAGACATGAGTTGTTTAGAGTTAACATGTGGATGCCTACTAAGGGTAGTAAGTACATTGGATTGAACTACTATGAGACAATCATATGGATATTCTATTCCGATGTCAATGATAGTCTCATCATAGCAATGGTATAAGTATCCTTTGACTTGAGGCGCTCAAGGATATCTCGGATAATGATCCTGTGCTTTGACTCCATTCATTGGTGCCTTTTAGGGGTTACTTATAAGGTGGTGATTGGGTATAGCTTGAGGTATTCAGAGGTAATAGAGTAGCCAATAAAGGATTCACCACTCTTGATAGAAGCAGATTATACCCACGACCTCTTGTCGGGGTCATTACTCGAAAGTCTCTAGCCAGTGTAGATATGTGTCATGAAGAGAGTCTTCAATGATACATAGAGTAATGAGATCCTCAAGATAAGATCTAATATCACTTAGACTAGATGTGACGTAGTTATTCTAGTGAGAGTTGACACTTTAACCATACTCTGAACCAAGAAGGTATAGATGGTGAAAGGACGAATTACTGGAAGGGCTCGTAATCAAACCATTAATTTTTTGAGCAATTGGGGTCATGAAGTGTTGCTAGATATTGCTCTTGACTTACTTAAATTAAGTATTAATTCAAGTAGCCAACATAACCGGGAACCTACTAGGTCACATATATAAGAGATCCGAATGATGAGTAAAATGGATTTGAATGGTAATTCAAGAAATGAGAGAGTGTTTTGGGATTGTATCGCAATGTAATTGTGGTAGAAAACCTTGCATGAAATGGATTAGAAACAAGTGTTATTGGTTGCCAATTTGGTCATTAACATCCCAAATCCATTAATGCATACTATTCATGGTCATTAACTTCTCAAAACTTCCATTAATGCATGTTATTCATGGTCATTAACTTCCCAAAACTTTCATTAATGCATGCTATTCATGGTCATTAACTTCTCATAACTTCGATTAATGCATGTATTCATGGCCATTAATTTCCCATAACTCTCCACTAGTAATGGGGGTTATGGAAGGCCAAATAGGGCAAAAAATAATAATCACTTTTGTGCATCTTGTGTAAGACACAAGTGAAAGAAAGGTTCTTTCTTACACACACACTCTTTTTCTCTCTAACTTTGGCAAGAGTTCTTGTTTTTGCTAGTACAAAGAAAGAATTCTAGCCATCTCCTAGTGAGGTGTCATCCTTTTATCTTCATATGGACTTTCATTAGAGACGGTCTATATTGATCATTGTGGTTTACGATAACTCAATGCAGAGAAGATTAAAAAACAAAGGAGATCATCGGAAAGATATGTAAACATCTTACATTTCATATTTTTGATTTCTATATCTATATGCATGAGTAGATTTGGTTTTTAGGGTTCCGTTTTATTTTCCATTGCATATATTTGATATATATTACGTATGAGATGCATGATGGGAACTTAATAATGGTATGAGAGCCATCTTGTGCCTTGTTAGATGTAAAATACATAACAGGTGAAAACTGTTTTCATGGTTGTGACAACTTAGGGTCTTGTAATGTTTTGTTCAAATTTAATTATAGGAAAATGGTTTTCGTTATTTTCTTTAACCAACATATTCGTAAGCTGTATGTGAATGATTCAGTGTGATTTGAAAATATTTTTAATGTAATTAAAATATTTAATTTCGAATTTACAAGAACATGTATGAAATCTGGTTAAACTGATGAGGTTACACATGATTTTCGTGGAATTTGATTCTAGAAAAATTATGTGAACATATTTGGGATGTGCTTTTGCCTCTATAATTTTTGTAGAATTATTAAAAATTAATAATTTTCTAGATCTGGATAGTTTTCCAGAAATTGTAGGATATGATTTGTTTGATGTTTTTGTATGTTTATATTTCAGTTCCAAAACCTTAAAAATATATTTATGTGATAAAAATGTGTTAATTTGATGTTTGTTGAATGCCTAAATGATTTTGCTCGAAATTTGATTTTCAGAAAAATTTTAGAAGTCATATTTGTCATTTTTGGTGTCTTATCGATATTTTGGTGATCATAATAATTGTTTTGGGTGATTCTTAAATTATTTTGATCATCATAAAATGACCTAGGGATGCTTGGAATGATGATTTGATGTTCTGAAAATTTTGGAAAATTATAGAAATTAATTTTGAATTAATTTTATAAAGCAATAGATTTTCTAGTAAGACTAGAAAAATTGGTATGTGTGACAAAATTGAAGTTGTTTTATTTTGGGCATCAAATAGTTTTTTAAGGTATTAATTATGAATTAATTTCTGGAATTAGGAATTCATGTTAATTAGATTAATATTAATTCCAATCAAAATAACATACAACAATAATTTTAGCCAAGTTAGTAAAAGAAAGATAGTAAATCTAAGTGTTGGATTGAGTTTAGATCCAAGTATTAGATTGCACCTTTCATGTGAGGATCCATAAGATGTCATAACCAAAATGATGTGTTTACATAAATGCATTAGGGAATGCATGGTTCGGAGAATATGTAGGCTTGCATGATGGATGGTTATGGGCTTAGGCTCAATTTGGTTTGGTAGTCCATATCATGCCACGTAGTTATAGTAACTATATGTGTGTGTGTATATATATATATGAGTTATATGTCTAAGGCCATCTAAGTTAGATGAGACCATAGTCAAACCCCTCATTTAAAATATTAAAACGAACGCCTTCCTTTAATATAGCAAGAATCAAAGTCCTTTTAAAGTTAGGAATGTTGGGTCAACCCAAGCTTGCTTTACACGGATATGTTCGAACCATGAAAATAGGATTTTCGAATTAATAGGTCGCTTTTAACTAGAAGCGTTGGTCTATTGGGCAAATCCAAGATCAACGTGGGCAGAGGCAAAGTTGGGTAGTGTACATTAAATATACACGTGTCAAGAGTTGATAGCCCAATGAGTGTGCACACATTAACAGTTGATAGCACTAGATTCGATAATTGCATTGGAGATGCAATCGGTATGATTGATACCTACCGGTTGAACTAAGGTGGCTTGTTGGGCAAACCCAATGTCATTCTTAGGGATATTGGATATCGACCCACTAGAAAAATTTCTCTCTGAGTTCCCTCTGATTTATATTGAGGGTTATGAATTCGTGAAAATAGTAGGGGTTATAATGCATGTTATTAAAGTCCTTATAGATATGCATTTAGGTACATTCTAATTTTTCTCTTTTTGATGAAAGGTTGCTATTTTCGGATTCAACACTATGAGTACTAGAGTGAATCTAAGATCATTGATGGAAGCTAATAAGTTGACTGGACCAAACTTCCTTGACTGGCTCAGGAACTTGAGAATAGTTCTCAAGTCCGAGAAGCTTGGTTATGTCTTAGAAGAACCACTTCCTAATTCCCCTGCTACTGATGCCTCTGATGATGATCAGAGAGTATATAGGAAGCTTTTCAATGATAGCGAGATGACTAGTTGTATTATGCTAGTCACTAAGTCACCGGAGCTGTAAAAGCAACACGAGGCTATGGATGCTCATACCATAGTCTATCATCTTAGGGAGCTCTTTGATGATCAAGCAAGGTCTGAAAGGTTCGAGACTTCGCGATTGCTCTTCCGCTTCAATGTGGTTGAGGGGATATCTCCAGTGCATATGCACTAAAGATGAATGGCTACATCAAGCAGTTGGCCTCCTTGGGTTTGGTTTTGGATCATGAATTAAGTATTGACTTAATTCTGATGGGTTTAACCAATAGTTACTCACAATTTGTGCTTAACTATCGAATGAACAATATATCCAACACAATTCATAAGTTGGTCAACATGCTCAAGGTAATTGAGCCATCTGTCCATAAGGACAAGGCTGTAATACTGAGGGACTTAACCAGAGCCAAAAGAAGAAGAAGTTTGTATGGCCTAATAGAGGTGTCAAGAAAGCAAAGAAGACTAACTCAAAGGGAACTTGCTTCCACTATGGCAAGAATAGCCATTGAAAGAGAAACTGCAAGGCTTATCTGGAGTCTTTGAAGCAGAAGAAGGCATCTGTGGACTTTTAGACCTAGTACATCCTGATGTATGTGGTCTGATGTCTATACATGCCAAAGGTTGTTTCGTATATTTCATTACCTTTATCAATGATCATTCTTGATATGGGTTTGTATATCGTATGAGATACAAGTTTGAAACCTTGGAAAGGTTTAAAGAATTAAGAAATGAAGTTAAGAAACCACTTAGGAGAAGTATTAAATCACTTCGATCGGATCGAGTTGGTGAATGCTTAAGCCAAGAGTTTTTGGAGTATCTCAGAGATAATGAAATAGTATCCTAATGGACTCCACCCTACCCGCCACAACATAATGGTGTGGTTGAGAGGAGAAATTGAACCTTGTTAGACATGGTGAGGTCTGTGATGGGTTTAGCAGGTTTACCAAAATCCTTTTGGGAGTATACACTCGAAACTTCTGTTTATATATTAAATAAAGTCCCATCTAAGTCAGTTGATGTTGCTCCATATGAGATATGGACTAACAAAAAACCCTACCTTTCTCATATGAAAGTTTGGTTTTCCTACTTATGTGAAGCAGATTCAGTCAGATAAGCTTGAAGTTAAATCTGAAAAGTGTCTATTTGTAGGATGTCCTAAAGAAACTATAAGATATCAGTTCTACGATGTTTCGGAACAAAAGGTGTTTATTTCAAAACATGCTATCTTTTTAGAAAAAGAGTTTCTTATAAGAGAAGATAGTGGGAGCAAAATTGAACTTGGGGAAGTTCAAGATGCTTAAACAGACGCAGATCAATTGCCTAGACTTGAGACTATTGTTCATAAAGATGAAACAATAGTTCAACCTTTTGACATACAAAACTTTTGTAGGTCAGGTAGGATACGTCATGTTCCCGAGAGATATGAATTTCTTATAAGTGAACTTAACGATGTATTGCTCATAGAAGATAATGAGCCCACTACCTATGAAAAGGTTCTGAAGAGTTCACAATAAGACAAATGGCTTCATGCTATGAAATCCGAAATGGATTCCATTTATGAAAACCAAGTATGGACTTTTGTTAACCCACTTGAAAGGATAAAACCCATAGGGTGCAAATGGATTTTTAAAAAGAAAACTGATATGGAGGGTAATGTAGTACTAATAAAGCTAGACTTGTAGCTAAAGGTTATCGTCAAAGGCAAGGTATTGACTATAACGAAATGTTTAGCCTAATAGCTATGCTTAAATCCATTAGAATACTCCTAGCCATTGTTGCTCATTATGATTATGAGATATAGCAAATAAATGTGAAGACGACTTTTGTTAATGAAAACCTAACCGAGGATGTGTATATGACACAACCTGATGGTTTCATATCTATGAATGGAGAAAAGACATGCAAGCTTCAAAAATCCATTTATGGATTGAAGTAAGCATCTAAGAGTTAGAATTTTCGATTTGATAAGACAATCAAAGAGTTTGGTTTCTCACAAAATCTAGGTGAGTCGTGTGTGCATAAGAAGGTTGATGAGAGTTCAATCGTGTTCCTTGGACTATATGTAGCTGACATATTGCTAATAGGAAATGATGTCTCTACTTTGCAATCAGTCAAAATTTGGTTAGCTAAGAACTTCTTTATGAAAGATCTTGGAGAAGCAACTTATATTTTGGGGATAAGGATCTATAAAGATAGATCTAAGAGGTTGCTTGGTCTTTCTTAGTCTACATACATAGACAAGATGTTTAAGAGGTTTAGCAAGGAGCAGTTAAAAGAGGTTGTCTTCCCATGGTACATAAGATTACACACTCTAAATCTATGTATCTAAAGATACAAAATGAAAAGACTCACATGAGTTTGATTCCTTATGCTTCAACTATAGGATCAATCATATACGCTATGTTATGTACTAGACCCAATGTATCATATGCTCTAAGTGTTACAAGCAGATACCAGTCCGACCTTAGTGAAGATCATTGGGTGGCTGTTAAGAATATCCTTAAATACTTAAGAAGAACTAAGGATGTATTCTTGGTATATGGAGAAGGTGATCTTGTGGTAAGCGGGTATACTAATGCCAGTTTCCAATTTAATAGAGATGACTCCAAATCTCAGTCTAGATATGTATTCACATTGAATGGTGGTGCAGTCAGTTGGAAATGTTCAAAAAAAAAAGACAACTGCTGATTCGATGACAGAGGTGAAGTACATTGCAGCTTCAGAAGTGGCAAAGGAAGCAGTTTAGATCAAGAAGTTCATCATAAAACTTGGTGTGGTTAGGAGCATCGCTGACCCAGTGCAGTCATATTATGACAACAACGGGGTTATAATATTACGCCATTCATGACCATTAACTTCCCATAACTCTCTATTACGCTACGTTTGGTTAGCATCTTCAACATGCAGAGACAGGACGAGATGGAAATTTGGAGACGAAACAGAACAAGAATTAGAGACAGTGGAGTGTTTGGTTACAGTGGACAGAATAGAGAAAATTGTCTCCGTCCTAAGGGCAGAAATGTGTTTGGTTAGTAGTAGACAGAACAAAAACAGTGTGAATGACGAAAATGCCCTGCAGTATAATATATTGTAAAGATGTAATTCATTGATTATTTTATAATTGTATCAACATTTATTTGAAGTGTATTTGTAATTTGTTAATTACGATGAAATACAATTATAAATTAGGCTTATTTATTGAAATATGAAACCTAAAAATTAACTATCTTACAAATTAATTATCTTATTAACTTGTAACTCTAATAAAATTAATTATCTGATTATTATTATTGTTGTTGTTGTTGTTGTTGTTGTTGTTGTTATTATTATTATTATTATTATTATTATAAATTTTGTACCTATTTTTATTAGTATTTTTTATTGTTATTATTTTTATTATAAATTTTATTATACAAAATTAATTCTCTTCTTCT
>JAOTAZ010000001.1:20128725-20149144 GCA_025629785.1 Erythroxylum oxycarpum | reverse complement strand
TTTACTTACATTAATTCTAACTAAATTCTAATTTATCCTAACCCCCAAATTCTAATTAATGGTCCTATTTCTAAAAATAAAAAATTTTTGAACCATTAAACACACACAATTAACCAAAGAAATACACATAAACAAATCAAATAAGCAATTAAGCAAAGAAAAAGAAATCAAGGTCTAACACATATAGGTCAACCAATCCTGTCAGAATTAAGGATGGCAATAGGCACAGTATGGCTTGAGCCCGATTCTTGCCATCTTGAGCTAGGCTTGGCTCGATCCCTGCCATCTCGGGCCCAAGTTTGGGGTTACTCGACCCGAGCCCGGGCCCGATTAAGGTCGTCTTGATTTATTATATATTTTTCAAAAATTTTCAAAATGACATCATTTTGATTTGACCGTCGGGCATCTCGTTGAGCAAAACCTGGGCAGCTTAGGACTAATTGCCATGCCTACTGAAAGTATAATTTTAACAACTTCAAATGCTCAAAATCAATTTGTTTAATGCAATTATGATTAACATTTCCCAAAATGTTCCTTAAAGAGTGTTTGAAAGATCATGAATCCTTTTTTTCTTAAAAATAAAATCTTCATACAATAAAGTACTACGAAACGTTTATGTAGGGTGAAAATTTGAGATCACCAAATTAACAAATTGATATTAAAGTTAATAATGAAAAATGTAAAATGACTTTGATGAACCTTGATCTTCTTTTGTTCTTGGTCTGATCTTCACATTGTAAGTTGCAAGCTTTATTTTTTCATTCATAATCTTCGTAGGGTATCTTTTTAAGCTTATGACTATTATTTATTTTAGTTGGAGGAGCAATTTTATAGAAAAATGTGAAGCAATATGTTATTGTGGCATCCATTTAGGGCATGCTTTAAGGCCACCATTCTTAAATTGTAGTTGTGAAACTTATTTCGAGACTTAGAATTGTCGATGATGTTGTTTAATCATTAAAAAAATATTGTAATAATGTTGCAACAATCTTCTTTCCAAAAAGTGACAAGTATTTAAAGGCTATTAAAGATATAGAAATAAGATACTTTATCATTGAAAAAGAAGTTCACAAATAAAGAACATCAGTCAAACATAAACTACAAGAAAATCACAAATTATCGACAGACAAAATTCCATAGTAAATTAGCAATGGAAATTTAATTCTTTTTGTAAACTTGTCATGAAAAATGATATTTTCTGATGAAAAAAGAATCCATCGATAAATGTAGAGGGAATTAATTCGTGAAACTTTGCCGACAGAATTTAATGATGGAATGTTAAAAATCGTCATGAAAATAGGCGGTAATGTTTGGTGGCATAAATGAGTGATAGATCTTACCAATAGAAATAACTCCGTCGGTAATTTATCAATGGATTATTGACGAAATTGTCACTCCCTCGGTAAAATCAAACAATGTCTGTTAGCCCCCGAATTTTTTTCTTTAATTAAGCATGATCTAAAATAATTATAAGGTTTGGATAGATAAATTTTTGGGAGTAAATTTTTTTATGTATATGTTAGTAGAATTTATTTCATGGGCTAGTTAAATTAAAAGTGGTAAGAATGCATAAAGGGGTATTTTTTTTGGAAGATCACTTAAGTTAAAAAAGACATAAGACTTAAAGGAAGGGTAAACTGGACATTTAGACTCATTAAGGGCATAAAAGGAAAAAGAAAAGAGTGTCTTGCTTTTTAAGAAGGAAAAAAAACGTGAATTGAGAGAAAAGAACAAAAATAGAAGAGAAAGAAGAGAGTTTCGGTGGAAAAGAGAGAAAAGAAGAGAAAATAAGCTAGGTTTCGATTGTCTTTAGCCTTCAAGAGAGATTTCGAGGTTATTCAAGAAGGGAAAAGGAATGAGGAAGATTAGAGCTTCCTTTAGAGCTAAGAAACTCTTCATTTGGTGAAGATTCAAGGTAGGGTCTTTCTTAATCTTTTGAAATTTTGGAAGGGATTTAATTTAAGAAATTTAGAGAATGTATAGGTTTAAGTATTCTAGGGTTAATTTAGTGAATGTATTTTCTTAGGGTTCTTAATTTGAATTCCTATTGAATGAGAATTTTGTCATTTATGAAGGAAATTAAGAAGGGGATCAAGGGAGGCAAGAGGAGCAAGAGAAAAGACATCCTTGAGCCAATTTCTTAAGCAAGGAATTCAAGGCGGGTTACATTTTTATAATTGAGTAATAAACCATAAATGTCTCTTTGGGTTGCCTCCCAAGCAGCACCTTTGTTTAATGTCGTTGGCTCGACCTCCAGTTGCATGCTTTAAGTGACACCAGTCACATCCTCTAGCATCAACACCTCCAAATCCTCCGTTTCGAAGCCCTTATAATACGGCTTTAACCGATGACCATTCACTCGAAATGTCTTGTCAGTTTTGAGGCTCTGTATCTCCACTACACCAAAAGGAAAGACATGAATGATAATAAATGGACCAACCCAACGGGAACGCAACTTACCAAGAAAGAGCTTGAGTTTAGAATGATATAGTAACATTTTCTAGTCCACTGAGAAACTTTTCCTCGAAATCATCTTATCATGAAAAGCTTTCGTCCTCTCCTTATATATCACTGCATTTTGATATGACTCATTCCTCATCTCTTCCAACTCCTGAAGCTGCAACTTCCTATGCACTCCCGCATCATCCAAGCACATGTTGTATCTTTTGACGACCCAATATGGCTTATGTCGTAATTCCACTGGAAGATGACATGACTTTCCAAACACTAGCCTGTAGGGTGACATTCTAATTGGGGTTTTGTAGGCTATCTAGTAGACCCATAATGCATCTTCCAATCTTACACTCCAATCCTTCTTATTAGGTTGCACAGTTTTCTCCAGGATTAACTTGATTTCTCGGTTCGAGACTTCAACTTGCCCATTGGTTTGAGGATGGTAAGCAGTAGAAACTTTGTACGTGATGTGATATTTTTGAACATTGCTTCCATCAACCTGTTGCAGAAGTGGGTTCCTCTATCGCTAATGATGGATTTCTGTACCATGGTGGTATCACATCGTCAGAAAATAATTGCTCGTCCAGAAAGCTTTCTCGTAGAGGGATATCATCCTCTTCCTTTATCAAACGACTGAGATGATCCGCTACCATGTTTTCTGCCCTCTTCTTATCTCTGATCTCTAAGTCGAATTCTTGCAGGAGGAGAATTCATCTGATTAGCCTCGGTTTTGCTTCTTTCTTTGTCAGCAAATATTGTAAAGCTGCATGGTCAGAATAAACAATCAATTTAGCACCAAACAAATACGATCGAAATTTTTCCAAAGTAAAAACCACAGATAACAATTCTTTTTCAAAAGTGGAATAATGTAATTGAACTGGATTTAAAGTCTTTGAAGCATAATAAATGGCATACAAAGCTTTTCCCACTCTTTGCCTTAGAACTGCCCCCATCGCATAATCTCTCGCATCATAGAAGATCTCGAATAGGAGGTTCCAATCTGGTGGTTAAATCATTGGTGAGGATGTCAGAATCTCCTTAAGTTTGTTGATTGCTTCTTTGCACCTCTCGTCGAACTCAAAGGAGACATCTTGTTGAAGAAGCTTGCATAGTGGTGCGGCTATCTTCGAAAATTCCTTAATGAATATGCGATAAAAACCTGTATGCCCTAAAAAAGAACTCACTTCCCTCACAGTAGAAGGGTATGGTAAAGAAGAAATGATATTAACTTTAGACTTGTTTACTTCAATACCCTTAGCAGATATCACTTGACTTAGAACTATACCTTAGTCCACCATAAAATGACATTTTTTCCAGTTTAACACAAGGTTAGTTTCTATACATTGTTCTAATATAATGGCAAGATTCTCAAGACATTCATCAAAAGATGATCTATACACACTGAAATCGTCTATGAATACCTCGATAATCTTCTCAACATATTTAGAAAAAATGATTATCATACACCATTGGAACGTGGCAGGTGCATTGCAAAATCTGAATGACATCCTTCGGTAGGCAAACATACCGAATGGGCATGTAAATGTGATTTTCTCCTAATCTTCTGGTGCGACCGGGATCTGAAAATAACCTGAAAAACCATATAAAAAGCAATAATAGTCATAACCAGCCAATCTCTCAAACATCTGATCAATAAAAGGAAGGGGAAAGTGATCTTTATGAGTAACATCATTCAACTTTCTATAATCAATACATACTCCCGGTTTGCACTCGGTTGGGAATCAACTCACCTTCCTCGTTTGTCACAAAATATTGATTCCAGACTTCTTTGGAACCACCTAGACATGACTTACCCACTTACTGTCAGAAATCGGGTAGATAACACTAGCATTGAGAAGCTTTAGTACCTCCTTCTTCAAAACTTCCATCATTGGAGGATTCAGCCTACGTTGAGCTTGCCTTGTAGATTTTGCATCATCCTCCAACAAAATACGATGCATGCATATGGAAGGACTTCTCCCTTGTGTTGGACCCTGAATTATTTTATTATTATTGATTCATTTGTTTTATTATTTTTAGAGTTAAGTCATTAAATTAGCAAGTATGAATAGAATATTGAAATTAGAAATTAGAATGAAGTGTTAGAATTAAGTTAGCTTAAGGAGTTAAGTGGATTAAAGAAGTAAAGCCATAAAAGACAAAAGAAAGGCAAAATTGGGAGAACAAGACTAAGGAGGGGCATAATTGGAAGAAAGAAGCTAAAATTGTGTCTTGAATTAAGGAGAAAAGAAGAGAATTGTGGAAGTGAGAAGAGAAGAGTCAAAATCATGAAAAAAAGAGAGAAGAAGAGAGATTTCGTTGAAGAAGAAGAGAAGGAGAAATCAAGTTGTTGAGGTAAATTAACCATCTTTTCTTCTTGCTTTATTAAAAGAATGGGTTGTGTTGAGGATGAAGAAATTAGAGAGTAAGGAGGTTCTTGTGGAAAGAAGATGGATTAGGAGAAACCCAAGGTAGATTTTATGGATTTCTAAACTAGGTCTTGGTTTTTCTAAACTAGATGGGTCATGGGTAGGTTAGATCTGTGTTAAATTTATGTTTGATGGAACCTTATGATTTTTGAAGTTTATGAACTTTATTGGAATGCTGTTTGATTTGAAACCTTGGTTGTTTTAGGAAACCAAGGGGATACTACCCATGAGCAACGAAAAAGGCAAGCTTGACTTAGATTTCCACAAGCTTACTAGGTGGGTAACATATTTATAGTTATTACGTAATTGGGAAAAATTCTTGCCTATGTTTGTGTGTGTGGTTTTGCTTAAAGTGTTATGCTTGAAATTGAAATAGTTGTGAATTCTTGGAAATGCATGATGCATCGTGATCATGTTATACTTTGAAAAAGGTTATGACATTTGAATTGCATGGAAAGAAGAAAAGCATGAAAATATAAAAATATGATGAAATGAAAGAAGCATGAGAGTGCGATTTTTGATTGACTAAATTGAGCATAAATTGATTGTGTTTGGGCGAGAGAGGAACCATTTCGTAAGTCACGTGCACGTCGATATAAAGCCTTCTCCCGGTTGCTCACTTGTGGCTCACGCAATCTAAAAAGTAGATTCGTTTTGTTCACGGAGTAAACTTCGATTTCTCTGTTTTGTTCACGGAACCCTCGAGCCAATTGATATGCATTGCATCTTTAGATGCTCAAGTAAAGTGCATAAAAAAGTCCTTATGTTTGATGGCTGAAGTGTATTATTAAGTTGAATTGTAATGATGCATATTTAAATTCTTAAATAAAGTATAAATGCTAGATATACATATGCATATGCTTGAATAAGTGGCCAGTTGCCAGTGGCTATATATATATATATTAACCACTGAGCCGTGTAGCTCACCTCATTATTCCCTCCTTAGGTGCAGAACAAGAAGATCAGTAATCCTCGCAAGGCTTTTGGGCAAACTTCAAGATAGTGGCTTTTGTCACTAAGTTAGTTTGTTCACTTTTGGGATAGCTTTAAAAGCATATAAATATCGAGCATTTTGTATAGACTGTGTTTAGGGGTTAAACCCTTGTTTGAAACTGTATTGATAAAATTCAATTTACATGACTTTTTTTTGTTTGAGTAATTGATTAAAACTGATGGTCCCCAGGAGTATGTGCATATTCCTTGGGTAGATGTATTTTCTGATCCAAATCTTTCATAAGGATAGAAATTGAGTGCTAACATCCAAGGGGAAACTAGACTAGTTGAGGCTAAATCAATTAAATTTTTCCTCTGGAAGTTGTAAGTTAATTGTCTAGTTTTCAACAATTTATAGTGTAGAAACTTTGGACTACGAAGTCAAAAGTTATGGTCTTTATAAGGGGGAAATGTAACGTCTACATAAGACGTTTCGTCCGTATTTTGTTTCATATTAAGACTTTTGCTTCGTCTGTGATGACATCATATTGTCTGTGATGACGTCATTTGTCTTAAAACTTTTTCTTTGTCCGTATTTCATTTCGTCTTAAGACTTTCGCTTCATCTGTGATGGCATCATATCGTCTATGATGACACCATTCGTCTTAAGACTTTTGCTTCGTCTGTATTTCATTTTGTCTTAAGACTTTTGCTTTGTCTATCTTCTGCTTCGTCTTAAGCGTTGCATCGTCTTAAGTTAACTTTGCTTCGTCTTAATTTGACTCGAGTTTCGTTTGTATGTCTATTCGTCTGTTCTGCGGCATTCGTCTACCTTCGTCTATTTGTCTGTTCCGTGGTATTCGTCTGCCTTGTGACATGCGTCTGCCTTTGTTTATTCGTCTGTTTCGCGGCATTAGTCTGCTTTGTGGCATTTTTCTGCTTTCACCCTTTCGTTTTCTTTATGGCATTCGTCTACCTTGTGGCATTCGTCTGCCTTCGTCTATTCGTCTGTTCTGCGGCACTCATCTGCCTTGTGGCATTCATCTGTCTTCGTCTATTTGACTGTTCTGCAGCATTCGTCTGCCTTCACCCTTTCGTCTGCTTGGTGGCATTTGTTTTCCTTATGACATTCGTCTGCCTTCATCCATTCATCTGTTCCACGGCATTCATCTGCCTTGTGGCATTCGTCTGCCTTTGTCTATTCGTCTATTCCGCGGCATTCGTTTGCCTTGTGGCATTTGTCTGCCTTCGTCTATTCATCTGTTTTGCGGCATTCGTTTGCCTTGTGACATTTGTCTACCTTCGCCTTTTCGTCTGCTTTGTGGCATTCGTCTGTCTTGTGGCATTTGTCTGCCTTCGTCGATTCGTCTGCCTTGTGGCATTCATTTGTCTTTGTCAATTTGTCTGTTCCGTGGCATTGTTTGTTCGCCTGTTTTGCTTGTGAAGCCAAGACTTCTTCCTTTCTTCTCTAATCGTCTAACACTATCGTCTGTACCATTTTCGACCCTTCAGACGCTAGACTTCGTCTTCAAGGCTTCATGAAAGTGGCACATCTCGAAGTCCTCTTTTGAATTCCCCAAGAACACGTAAATTTAACAGCCTTAGTGAAAGTTATCCCAGATTGTCCCCAGAGTAGGTCTATTAAGGTTGAGGGAAAATACTGTTATCTGTTAGATGTCTCCGAATGTTTGGGTTTCGAAAATGGGGCCCAACAAATTAACATTGTTCATATCCTTTGAATCACATTTGCATTCATAAGAACATCTTCACTCCTTTAATAACTTATAAATTCTAGCTTTATTTACATTGATATCAAACAATCCACTCCTCAATTTATAATATCATTTAAGAACCTAAACTCATCAAACACTTAGCCAATTGATTCAACATTAAACTAAATTTATTGTAAGCCCCCAATCAAGTCTAATTACACCAATATATATTGTATTATTATCCTTATATGATTCAACAAGAATACAAAACACAATTTTCCTCTCTTCCAAGCATGCCACGGTCGTGGGAAGGTACCAATACATTTCTCACGATCGTGGGATGGGTGAACCAAAAGTTCACTTTCATTTTCCTTCAACTTTTCTTCCAAATTTTGACACCTTCATGATAATTCACCAATTATACCTCAATTACACCTTAAAGATACTTCAATTCCTCATCAATTCATCTTTAATTCCAATTCCAATTCAAATCATTCATTTGGTAGTTCACAAATTATGATCTTTCAAGCATCAAAATCAAAACAAAACATAACCAATCCATCCATTAAATTCCCAGAACACATTTAACACCAATACTATAACCAAATTCATGCCTATTCATTCATCATAAATGTTATTCTAACATATTTCAATAGGTCAATAAATCACTTACTAATTCAACTCAGTGTCTCCTTAAACATCAAGCTAACCCAACCTTATGTGTAATGTTTACATCGCTTTCTTCCTAATGTTTCTTTATGAACAAGTTGTCTTATTTTAATCATATCTCTCTAAAAGGATCCAAATTCCATGATTCTTATGCACCCTAAAACTGGACTTCGATTAGTCTTATAATATCCAAAGATTACACAAATGACATCTCCCTTTAAAATATAATCTCCATCCAAATTATGTCCTGCTTCTAGTAAGAAACAGACTGGCAACCAATACTCAAACCACAATAAATCATTATCAAGACATCTTCTAACCAAATTGTTTCATATACGAAATAATAAGAAATCAATAATCATTTTTCATGTTTTATACTTTCGCTAATTCGGATTCTAAGGTCCTCAAAAATCAGGAAATAATACAAGGTTCCTGTACAGGGGTCTATCACAGGTAGTATTAGGGAAACAAACATAACTCAAGATCTAGTCACTATTTTATCAAGAAACTTTCACAAAGGTAAAGCTAAGACCTATATCTACAACTTTAGTTCTTTTAGTTTCCTTAAATCCATACTCTAAGGATATGAAAAATAGATCTAAAGAGAAAGATGAAATAGAAACCAAAATTTCAACGTACCTAATAACTTCTTTCCTTCTGCTCTTTTCTTCCCCTTTTTCTCTCCTTCTCTTCTCATTTTCATTTTTCTCCCTCTTCTGACCTTATGGCCGACCTTCACTCTCACTTATATTTCCTTTTTCATCATTTTCTTTAGTAAAGTCAAACTAATCTATGTGTCGTCATTCCATTAATCCATGTGTCACCATTCTATTGGTACATATGTTATCCTTATTGAAGTGAATTATACGTTAATACAAGACTTAATAAATGATATACAAATGCACAAGAGGGGAGGGGGTTGAATTGTGTATTCTTTTTCGATGAACCCCTTTTTAACAATTTCTTTAATAGAAACGTGTTATTCTCACAAACTACTGAAAATCAATGTTGTAAAATATTTTCGAAATTCACGTATGAAAACAATAAGATTGAAAATTCAAAATTAAGAGAGAGTTGAGAGAATGTTGACAAAGCAGATTTATTTTAGTCCACCCCAAACTGTGGGCTACGTCTAGTCCTCAGAAATCTTTCTAAGATTTAACTATCTCACAAAACGTTACAAGTATTCTTTCATTCCGAGCCTCTCCAGGCTATCTGCTCTTCTTTCAACTGAAAGGTGTTTCGAGCTTTGTTACAGATAAAGATAGCTCTAAATTTTTCACACAATAATATTTCTCAAATCACTAAGTTTATCAAAAATGCTAATCTTCTATAGTCTTCGACTTCAACTCATATTTATAGCCTTCGTCTTCAACTGCTTCTTGATTTTTGTATCTTGATCTTTCAAGAATCAGTTATTCAGTTGAGTTCTGTAAATAACTCAAGCTGATTAGTAATCCGACGTGGTATCGAATCTTCCGTCTCACTTCTTTCCGTCTGATGTTTTTCTTGCGCTTCCGTCTGTCCTTTGTTTCCGCGCTTTCGTCTGATTTTCTATCGTCTGTCTTTCACCTGATTTTCCATCGTTTGACTTTTATATCGTCTGTCTTTCGTCTGATTTTCCATCGTTTGACTTTTAGCTTCTCGCTTTCGTCTGATTAATGGATTTGCTCCTTCCGTCTCAAATTCTTCTACTTCCGTCTTACTTACTTCTTTTATTATTATTTGTTCTTCATCAAAATCATTTACGTAAAGTCATTTTGACTTAACATAAAGCACATGGATCATCTGTAGGACCAAGGCCAACCGTTAGAAGTAAAAATACCGTTGGAATGTGTCTTTTGATTAAATATGGTTATACATGTAACGAAGGAAACTGTAATTTCTTAACAACTTGTAATTAAGAATTTAAGTTATGTATAATGAAGTAATATTGCTCTTAAATGATAATGTTAAGGGATATGAAATTTTGTAATATGTATATGTACAACATTGAATATATAAATGAGTAATGACAATCCCTATAAATGAATATAATTATACTATGAATGTATGTACATGAATTTAGGTGTCATATGTATAAGTAGTTGTAGGTTCCGTATAGAGGGTGTTATAATCATGTTGTCGTAACTCATTATGATTGTCCTTTATTTCCAAATGTCTTTGATGTGATCATGAAGGTTTGGGTTCATGTGCACAAGTCCATTGCATTCTTTGAGTGAATATCTAGTCATATCAAATAAAATATTAATATCTATTTTGGCTTTATAAAAACAAAATTACTGCATTTTTTAATTGGTTTAATAAATATGTCTTATTCAAAATTGAGTGCAATCACAAAATCTTCCTTTTAGGTTGTTTAATGCCTAAAAAATCCTAATATGGTTTTATACTACAATGGAAATAATACATATCTTCTATAATACTATATACTATCGATGACATGATATATCTACTTGCACAAAATAATGTATTATCGAATTCTATTAGTCAAAAATTAATGAAGCAACTAAAAGTGGAAATAGGTTTATTTGGAGCACTTTGTTTTCTCTTACTATTTAAAAAATCCTTATGTTTGCTTTTATCTTTGATTTTGAAATAAGTCCTCCCTGATCTGGTGTTAATACATATAAAGATGAGAAGTAAGCAAATTAGTCTAATTGTAGGATTGATGCATATATGCTATCGCCCATTCTGTAAACAAAAGTTACAGAACATATGTCTAATAGAAATCTCGGAGGGTAGTTTCAAAAGAACAAGATGATAAATTTTACACCAAAGAGTTGGCAAGCAAAACAAGTTTAAGGAAATCTTGCACACAACAAATTATACAAATAAGGTGTGTAGTAAAAACCCATGCGAGACAATGTAGAACAAATTCCAATAATAGTTGAGAATTGGTCATCCATCCTTGTTATTATAAATAAATCCCTCTATTTTATTTGAAGAATTGGGGTCTAAGGATGCAAGAGAAAGAGAAGTAATATATAATAGGTAAGTTTCGGCTAAAACGCCTTAGCCACATATATGATTCTTAATTAATAATGATAAAATGTAAAATGTGTTTATGTAAATATAGGTCTCGTTAATTAATCTTTACGAAACTTTCTCTATCAATTCATTAGATTTTTTTTATTTGTCTATAGACTCAAATATCTAAGCTTTAAGACGTTGGTATATGATAATGGATTAATGGATCGAGTTGTTAGTCTTGGTAATAGGTCGAACTATTTGGGTTATATCTGAATAGTGAATTTATAAATGTTATATATGTGTGAACATGGTTTGTCACGTTATTTGACCTTAGGCATTTTTATTTTTAAAAAATAAAGAGAAAAACTGTTGTAATTTATTCTTATATAATTTTCCAACCACACCTCTTTTCAAATCAGTGTACTAAATTCTTTTTTTTTTTTTGGGTACTTTGGAGAGAACTAAGAGCCCCACGTGAAAGACCAGAAAGCTCTTGTTTAGCTAGAAAATCCACACTCAGAGTCCCCTATCTGAGGCCACTAAATTCTTGACTATAAATCACATGTGAGATAAGAGACAAAACCAGTATCTCAATTCAGCTTCAACTGTTATTTGGTCACGATGACCTATATCCACATAGGTCGTTTGATCCTATGCTTAGTTCATTATTTGTTTACCCTCGACAAAACTTGACTTCACCTCATAAGAAAAGCGTTGTTGTCGGTAATCATTGGTTTTTGACCCCTGGTCTGAAATGCTAACATCGGTACCATTTTTTTGAAGTGTCCGTTGTTCAGATCTTTTGTATTAGACAAGTGTTACAAATTGTGTAAAATAGTGGTATGATTAATATTTCAAATTAGTACAACAATTCCAAAAGTGTGATGCAATTGATCTAGAATAATATGATTACAAGTGACTCATTGAATATAAATAATAACACTAGTTTAGAACAATATCCAACTACTCATTTAAATCGATGTTATTGTTGTTCTAGAAGAGTGATGTGATTAATCTAAATTAGTTACATCGTAAGTGGCATGTTGGGTACAAATAATGCAATAATGATCATATGAAATACTGACCAGTGATGTAAAATGCTCTTTTAAGTTGATGTAATTATTCTGTTTTTGCTTCTTCTTGTTTTGTGAAGGGGAGCGGAGAAGGGAAGATTAACTCCGCAAAAGCACTATAGCTTGAGAGTCTACCTTTAGTATCAAGCGGATCCCTAAAGATGGGATGGACCAAAAAGACTACAGAGGTGACTGTGAGGAGCCAAGCTTAGCAAGAAAGTTTGCATATTGATTACCCTCACCAAGAACATGTTGAAGTTCGCAGCTCCACGGTCTGGCCATGAGCTCTTAGATATCCCAAATAAGAGGGTGTGGATGAAAGATCTACGAGTAGTCGGGAACGATAGTTACCACAGGTAGGCAATATAAGTGATATGTTAGGACAAATATGATGTAATTGATTTAAAAAGTAGTTTATTTTTTTTTTCAAATTTCTATAACTATTTCATAAGAATAATGTACACCACGTATTTTAGTGTACAAGGCTCTTTATTTTGAAAAAATTAAAAATTATTTCCATAATTTGAAGATATCACCTTTTAGCTATGAGAATAATATAACGATCTCAGATAATGATGCATCAACTTCTTTTAGGTGATATAATTGTTCTAAAACAATGACATAATTACTCTTTACTATAATGATAGACAGGAGACGAGATGAACCACATATATTCCGCGACTAACAATATCCTTTTTTCTTTGCTGCAAATTACTGTATTGAAAAGAGCAGAGACAGCAGCAATGCACCGAAATCTTTTAAAATTTTATATTCAATATAAGCCTAAACTGATGTCAAAACATCTAATTTAAGACCAACAAAAGTCTGGACGAACTCTTCACGTGCACAGACAGGTGTCTGATTATGTCACAGCAACCAATATCCAACGTTATCCCCACACTAGGTATGCATATCGCAGTCAATGTATACGACTTCTGTTCTTTGATCAGATGGTCCATGTCACATGCATCACATATTCAGGAGTACTGTCGTGGCTCCCCATTTTCATCATCACATCGAGCTCCATATATATGTCCTAATCTCATCTCTCGTCTGTGTTGGGGTCTCAGATATCAGGGAAAGCCCCTCCGCAACCAATCGTGGAAGAATGACATGACGCCTCTTTACAAACAGACAAGAAACGAATGCATCATGCCCCTCTCGGTGTAGGGTATCATGTTGCAGCATTTTCTTGCCATCTGGGCCTGCCAAATCTTTGGCATACGTGTATAGACAGGGTTTTCACGTCTCTTCAAGTTAATTAAAGATCAAGTACTCGTTGAAGTTAGTAGATGAGATAAGTTCTCTTGTTACAACCAATTTGTGAAATTTCATGTGACAGAAATTAATTAAGTAATGACGTATGTTCTAATTTAATTTATATTCCATGATTACAAAAACAACAATAATATTTAATAAAAATTTCGCAAAAAAGTAAAACTTGAGATAATCTAATAATATACTGTTTTATCTTTAACAAGTATAGAGATTATTTTCGATAGTATGTATATTTTTAAGATTATCTCTTTTATTTCTTTATGTTATAATATTACCCCTACATATTTTAATTAGTCTAATAGTTTAATTAGGAATATGGCCTTCAATAAATCTGAGTAATGTTCTCATTTATCTGATAATTTTTATCCTACTTTTCTCTAATTGAATTTACCTACGATCCCTATAAAAAGGATTTTGCAGAAACCTCTTTAATTGAACACATCGCACAACCAACCAGGGTTAATCTATCTGACGATTTTTAGGAGATTGGATGACCAGTTTTCAGTTGAAGTTATCCAGGTCACAAGAAGATTGAATCATTCATAATAACTCAGCTCATAATTTATTCTCTAAATGTTAAAAAAGTTATATGTGTTAAGATCATGCTATCATTGCCTAGTTCCTTAATCAGTTGATAAATCTTTCTATCTACAAATTAAGACAGCATTATTTTAAAGTTCATATATTGATCAACAGTTCTCGATCAATTAAGCTCACTCAAAGATTTTCTTAAGGAATAAGAAAGTGAAAAGTACCATGACATAAGGTTTGATTACACTAATACAATCATTTACAAACATGAGTTAACACAAACTTTGATCTTAATTACTTACTTGACATGATTTTTTTTGTGTGTGTTTAGTTTTCTATTAATGATTACTGTTGTTACAACATGGTTAAAGAGGTTATGACGAAACTACTTTATTTACAAGTTAAAATCATAAGATAATATACAGTACATGAGCACACTAGGTGATCTTAAGTGGTGGCCTGAAGGGAACTCAACTCCCAGTTAATTATAAATTTTCTATATTAATATTGCCAAGTATAAATACATGCATGCATGAGAAATTGAATGTTGCTAGAACAGAAGGATTTTATATATTCGTCTCTACAAATAAGGGATAACTCATCACTATTTCATATTATGATGTGAAATGGCCTGAGAAAATCTATAAACGAAGTTTGATTGAGGGTCCAATTTTCTAGTTTTTGAAATGGTTATTGTGATTCAGCAATTTTTCTTGACTGCTGGGACTCTAGGGAGGGCTCCAGTCTTTCCATTGACTACAGGAAGCAAGAAGACGAGGTAGCTTCTAACCTACAAATTTTCTAACGAAGACTGCAAATTTAAGAAATAGCACGTTTTCTTTTCTTAAAAGGGTTTAAAAAGGAATAATACGTTAGAAATATTAGAAAGAGAGGAAAAAAATTAATATATAA
Source organism: Erythroxylum oxycarpum (assembly GCA_025629785.1). Taxonomy (NCBI): domain Eukaryota; kingdom Viridiplantae; phylum Streptophyta; class Magnoliopsida; order Malpighiales; family Erythroxylaceae; genus Erythroxylum; species Erythroxylum oxycarpum. The sequence continues at coordinate 20,134,180 of JAOTAZ010000001.1, read as the reverse complement.
ATTTAGTGGACTACTTCACCTATCACCAATTGATTTTAAGATAACTCACTTAAACTTATACGTGGTCTAACTTTCTTTCTCGTGTGAATTGGTAGGTTTATTATAAATTCTAACATAACACCTAGCTACTACCTAGGACTCAATTTCATAAAAAATAAATTAGACTATAAATTTTTTTATTTTATCTCATTTTATTTTTTTATAAAAGTCAAGAATCCTTTCGTAACTCCAAAAATTTATAATTTGGTAAAGAATATTTGGAGTTATTATAATTTAAGTTAAGAGAATTGTCATTGAGCTGGATTACTAGGTCAACCAAATGGAATCAAAGTAGATAGATTTATTTTTGTCCAAGTAGCAAGAACATGGTCCATAAACAATGGGCAAACTACACTAAACAAATACCTTACGTGTCTGGTTCCAGTGTGATATTGTATTACTAGGTACGTACCAATCTTGTATCATTTTATGAGTTCTGAGATTTTCGGATGGATTATTGTTTTGTAGTCTTGTCTTTTAGTATATAACAACAAAGGAGGCAATACAGGAAATCGTGGTCCAAAAGTGGGTCGTGAATTGCACGCGTAGAAGGCTGGTCGTGGGGAATAGAGAAAGAAGAAGGAGAGATAAGAAAAAATAATTAATAAAATGAAATAGAAATATAATCAGAGAGAGAAAGAGTACCAAACCAAACCGTTTAATCGAAGTGGGGATGGATGTTGGTCTGAAATAGTCTTCCCATTGAAGTAAAGTTAGTTGAGGTTGGGCACATTGAGTGAGGAAGTGGTCATCTTCCTTTTTCTCTCTTAATCATCATCACCAAGCCAAAATGAAATTTTATAAATCCAACCCACACATCATCAACGCAAAAAAGAAATAGAATTTCCACAGCCCACCAAAAAGTTGTGAAAGATGGTGATGGGGGAAGGAAGAGCTCAAGTCATACAAGCAAGAACCTGATTCAAAGTTCTGTATAGAGAGAGAGAGAGAGGGCGTGAGAGAAAGATCGGAGCTTTTGGGTTCTGAAGAAAGTACATATATATATTTATAATCAAAAGAAAAATCGCAGAATGTTTCATAGTAAACGATAGGAAGCCTAGAGATAGAAAGAGGGAGTTTTCTCTGTCTGCTTCTCTTCCCTGTGCCCCCCCCTTTTTTTTTGGGCTTCTAAACAGCTTTTTCGAGGTCTTTGCAAAACTGGGTCTTAAATAAGGTACTTCGTGATAAACTTATGTGATCTCAGTTTCTGTGTCATTTCTGTTCGTGAAAGCTTTTTGGCATGTTTGTTAGGCTATTTATTGTGATCATGTGATCTCTTTTGGTATGTGTGAGTTTTAATCATGCCTGTTCTTTGGAGCTACACAAGGATTATGTTTGAAAGGTGGAATCGTTTTCTGTCTTTTCGAGAGTTATGTACTGTTCTGGTGATGTTTTAGGTGAATTTCATGTCAAATTCCTTCCGTCTTCCAAATCATTTTTTTTCTTTGAAGTGCCAGCTGATTTATCTTTTAAGACAGTTATAATCATCTGTACAGTCATAAACCATTATTCCTTTTCGAGATTTGTAATTGCCTCTGAAGTGAATTTGCCTGGAAATACATAGAAGTGTTTCTGAAAACAACACTCTCCCTTTGTCATATTCTAGTTGTTTTGTAGCTAAATTGTTTCTTCTCCTTGTTTTTGGTCAGACAACCTTCTACAGAATTGTGTCAAGGACTTGTTTTCCTTTAAAATAGAGATGCTTCTTGAAAGTATTTGGCTTCGGCAGTATTTGTATTTTTGTGACTTCGATTGACTTTAGGCAATTTTATAGTTCCAGTTCTGTTTCAAGCCTTGTTAAGCCCACTCTTTTAAGAAATGATACGAACGTGTTGGGGGTCCTGAGTCCGTCTTAAATATCCATCAGTTCATCCTCTGTTTCTGGTTTTGTTCCTTTACTTGTTCATTAAAAAATTTCTGCCATCTATCTTGCTCTTTACTGTGCTCAAATCTAGTTTGTTTCACTGTGCTTGTTGAAGAAGATTCATGGATCATATGAAGGCTTTATCGATTTATCTGGTTGAATTTTGCCTTGGAACGTCTTATCTGTTGCAGTGCTGCTCTAATGAAACAAATAACTTCGTAGTTTACAAATTAATGATCATAAAATTTCTTTGCTTGTAGTCCTTGCATACTCATACAGATGAGACTGATTAGGCTGGTTCTGCAAATAATTGATTGTACAAATTTGTTTCGTGGTTCAGGTGGAGATAGTAATGCTAGGATCATGAGAAAGAAAGGGAGTTGGTTTTCTGCCATCAAGAGGGTCTTTCTACCCCACTCCAAGGACAAACTAGCCAACGTAAGTAGTATTCTTATGGTGATTTCTTTTTTAAATAAAATTTCTCAAACCTCAAATCTATTTTCCCGCAATCTGTTTACCTGAATAGTTATGGATCATCTAAAGTATCATGGGCAAACAACATGAATGACTTTGAGTGTTTCAAACTTTTAACTTCATTCCACTCATCCTCAAGGGCAGATATATCTTATAGTATTGTATGAAGATGCAAATTGATGAAGCTGACGTGTTTTTTGTTGCTTGGTCTTGATGTTGTTGTTTGTCTTTCTAGTTGTCTCCAATGTTAGAAAGGAAACCAAGTGTCTTAAACATGTTGTGTGACTCTCGATCCAACTTCTCCAATATGAGTTTTGTCCGAGTTTTCAATATTATTTGCTCGATTGGCATATATAATTCTTTGCTTTTAAGATTATAATAGGTGCCTTCAAAAGTGTGACAACATCTTACTCAACCAAATTGCAGGAATCAGATAAGAGTTCAAAAGAGAAGAAGAAGAAGAAGGGGCTACCAAGAGGAAGGCATGGAGAGTCCACTTCATTCATTCCCCTCTTTAGAAAGCCTAGCAGCATTGAGAAAATCTTGGATGAGGCTGAAAGAGAACATAATTTGATCTTCAGGCCTCCAACGCCACCTGACCAACCAACGACACCTCCCTTTGTACCTGCAAGACTTGCTTCGCCAAGGATTCCTTCTCAAAGAATTACATCTCCTAGAGCTCCTTCTCCAAGAGCTTCCTCCCCTAGGCCTATATCACCAAGAGTTACTTCGCCCAGGGCACCATCTCCAAGGATTTCTTCCCCTAGACGAGTATCTCCTAAGAATGTTAATCGTCACAAAGAGATATACTGTAGACCAGAACCAACTTTAAGAAACCATTATGCTTCAGCTACTAAGATCCAAGCAGCATATAGAGGCTATGTTGTAAGCTTCTCTTTCCCTTACTGCTTGCTTTATGATAAAACATGTCGCAAGAGTATTGGAAACTATCATGACCTTTTTTATATGGAAATGAACCATGTTCTAGTAGTAGATTGAAAATTTAGCACACTTCTTTTTGTGGGAAGTCTTTGGAAGCATCACAGTATCTTGAAAATTGGGTCCTGTCAAGCAGCCAACAGTCGAAACTATTGTTGCATTAATTAAAAATGACATTTTCACAAATTGACCAACACTAGGAATCAGGTTGAATTTTTGGGATAGACTCAACTTGGTTTGGTGCTGGCAATGTTGGATCCTATGCTTTTGGCAACTATTAAATTATATCCAACAACTTTTGCAACTCTTGTGCAGGCAAGAAAGAGCTTCAGAGCTCTGAAGGGCTTAGTGAGACTTCAAGGAGTGATCAGAGGACAGAATGTAAAACGACAAACTGTGAATGCAATGAAGTATATGCAGCTCTTAGTGCGGATCCAATCCCAGATTCAGTCACGGAGGATCCAGATGCTAGAGAGTCAAGCACGGCGTCAAGCTCAATATAAGAATGACAAAGAAGTAGAGAGTACATTGGGAAAATGGAGCCACGCTGTAAGTTTCTGGTGTAATTTATAGTAAATTTTCTCTGTCCAAATTGCTGCTGCCTTTGCTTCATTACCCATTTGACTTTATATATGTCTAAATAAACGTTGACCTCAGATTTATGCTTAATGTAACGTATGACAAATTTTCAATTTATATGGTATGCTAAGTTTTTTTCTTGAAAATATGCACGTAAGAAGAATGTAAACATGTCTGTGACAATAATAACTGGGATCATTTGTGTAGTCTGAAACAGGTAGTGAAGACTGGGATGATAGTTTGTTGACAAAAGAAGAAATTGAAGCAAGGATGCAGAGAAAGGTGGAAGCAGTTGTCAAGAGAGAAAGAGCTATGGCCTATTCGTATTCCCACCAGGTTTATGCAATATATAATACTAGGAACTAAAGTCATCATGACACAGGATCATTTTACAGACGTATTTTTCTCATGCTGAAATTCACACGTCATCCCAGTGATAAAAATATCGTCTGAGGCAGAAATCTGAAATCTGTCTTTGCTTTTGGGAATAAATAGTTTTTGTGATATCATGTTTTCGTTTTGCCTACAGTTGTGGAGAGGCACTCCAAAGTCCACTCCATCAGCTCTAACAGATATCCGAGCAAATGGATTTCCATGGTGGTGGAACTGGTTAGACCGCCAGATACCTCCAGCAAATACTCCTGAAAGCCTGGCCTTCAAGAATTTCCAAGTTACTCCACCGAGACCTCATTCTGAGCTGAAGCCTAGCTCTCGGCCTACGTCTAGCAACCACAAGCAACGGTACACGGGGTTCGATAACATGGATACTCCAACACCCCGATCAACAAAATCAGCTGCTTTTGTGCCAATAAGACCTGCGAGAACTCCTATGCAGAGAACTCCACAAGCAAACAGGCCCAGCTTATCAAAGTATTCAAGAGGAAGAGCGACAGGAGCTGAGTCCCCCTTTGACTTACCATTGAAGGATGATGACAGCCTTATGAGCTGTCCACCATTTTCTGTTCCAAACTACATGACTCCTACAGTTTCAACCAAGGCAAAAGTAAGACCTAACAGTAACAGCAACCCTAACGAGAGGTTCCCGGGGACGCCAAGCAGTGAAAAGAGGAGGCTTTCATTCCCTCTAACACAAGGCATTGGTTCCTTTAAGTGGAACAAAGGTTCCTTGTTAGCTAATAAGGAATCGAGTTCACAAAGGGTTTTAGAAAAGCATCAGTCAATTAAATCCATAGGAGAACTGAGTGTGGATTCAACAGTCTCTATGCCTGCTACAGTTGGAAGAAAACCATTTAACCGATTTGTGTGATTTCTTTTCATATATTTTTAGCGTCTTTTAACTTTTGGATATATTTTGGCTTTATTTGGTTGTGTGTGTGATTGTTGATGTAAAATAATCGAAGCAGCAGAATAGGAAATGGTGGTTTGAGTGTAACACGGTTTGAAACTGAAGATTTTTCTAACATAAATCATTTATGAATTTTTATTTAGTTTTTTAATAGATTAAGGACTTCTTCATAATATTTGTAACTGTTGGAATCTGCTCTTGAATGAAATACGGGCACAACGGAAAATAAATCTTTTTACAAATTTCGAATAAAT
>JAOTAZ010000001.1:20117684-20128185 GCA_025629785.1 Erythroxylum oxycarpum | reverse complement strand
AACCCATTTCATTTCTAAGCTTTTTAAACCAAAACCCATTCAAAAGCTAAATCTTGAAAACATAACTTACCTTGAATCTTTACCCAATCAAGGGGGTTTCTTGAATCAAATGGAAGCTTGGACCTTCCTCTACCCTTTTTCTTCTTGAGATTTCACCAAAAACCTCCTTAAACTCTTAGAAAATCAAAAACCCTAACTCAAGCCCTCTTTTCTTTCTTTTCTTCTTCTCCCACGACAACTTCTCTCTCTTCCTCTCTCAATTTTCGTCCTCTCCCTCCTTCTCATGTAAGCCATCTTATTTCTCTCCCTTTTATACTCTCATTAAAGCCACAAAGTCTAATTTGCCCTTAATGAAAAGCCTTGGTTCCTAAATGTTTAAGTGACATGCCCATATTACCCTTAATGAGCCTTTACCACTTCTAACACATTAATCTAGTCATTAATGCCATTAAACCTTATTAATACTACCATGCTAATTAATCCCAACACAATTCAATCTATCAAGGCCTCAAAACCCTTCTAATCATGCTTAATAAAAAAAAATTCAGGGGCCAACAATTAAACTCTAATTGAATTCGAAATTTCGATTTTACAATTTCTCAATTAGCAAAAACAACTTACGTCTCCAACTAATTCTTAAGCAGTCTATTAGACAATCAGGTCCTCACACAAGATCTCTCTTTGTGTAATTACCGATTTGATATTTATATGATCTATTAGGTTGTTAATTTTCATTACCCAACCTAATCATATTACTATCGATTCAATCTCTTGATTTATTATCGAAGTATGAAAAAACCATAAATATCATAATACCCAAACATTTCATTAACATCAAAAGCAAATGTCACAAAATGATTCAAAAATTAATCCCAAAATGAAGTTAGAACATCATTAACAATATGTTCAACATCCTCAAACCCAAGGCATACATTAAGATGAAGCAGATAAACAAGAGGAAATAGAAAATAACTTAAGATGGCTAGGTTAGAGTGGTTGGATCCAGTGAAAATTGCCTTCTGTCACAATCGTGACATAAGAGTCACGATCATGACCCTACGTTAAATCACTTCTGTCATGATCGTGACACCTTAGGGAGAAACCTTCTATCACAACCGTGACACTTAAGTCATAATTGTGACTTAACCATCTTGTCTAAGCTTGCTTCAACTTCCTTTAATCTTCATTATCTGGGCTCATACACTAACAAACACATCAAAACACCTTAAACGCACAAATTTAAAGTCCAACATCAAGCTCTAAATCACCCAACACTCAAAAGCATAAACACACAGTCACATCAACATAATTCTCAAGCTAAACATGCACAAATCATTTAATTAACACCTAAAAATACACTAAAGCACCTACCAAAACGTAATGTAAACTAGAACTATCAACATCTCCATACTTAAACTCTTGCTTGTCCTCAAGCAAAAAACAAAACCAACTTAAACTCAAACAAAAAACACATGCATTCATGCACATGCAATAATGATAAAATGGCATCTAACTTGATGAAACCAATTTAACCTTAAACAAAAATTGTTCAAGTTGTTCCAATAGATTAACCTATGCAATTTATGGCTAAACACTTTGGATTGAATATACAAATTAATTAAGACATTAACATCATATTCATTCACCTAAAGCACATGTATACATACATTGATAATTAGTAATCAACTAAAATTGCAACTATCACTAAGTATCCCTTCATGAAAGTTTTTTGCTATTTTCAAAGAACAATAGGATTTATTTATCAAAAACCACTTTTTTTTACATTAACCTAGTCCTTTGGTACGAAGGTAAACACTTTGTCATGAATGTCCCCCAGTTACTCAACTAGGTTACGTTTTATTAATTAACTTGCTTGGAATGTCATTATATCCTTTTGACGTAAAGACAGGCATTTTATTGTGAATGCCCCTGGTTACTCAGCTATATCACATTCTTAACTAGCTACTAGCTCTATTCATAACCTAATATTTGTTTCAAAAGGACCAACTGAATATTTATTCATTTAATAGACATATAGATTTTTTTCATTTCACATAGCCTACCTCATTTCTTTTAGTTAATAATCATCATGAAAGACTACTAATGATACTAACATATTCAATTGAATTATAATTATAAATGTATGTAACAAATTTCCTAAAATGAACAAACTGACGTCACATCCTAATTAACATGCATATTTAACCAAAGATACTTAAAACATAAAATGCACAAGCCAATACGCATTTACAAATTCAATGACTATGTTCAAAGCTAAACTACTTCTATCAAGTTATTTCCATTGGCACATTGACACAATGTCAACCTAATCAAAAACTAAGACGATATGCTATGCAAAATTCACACACATTACATGCCAATGCAAAATTCTCCTCGAACTTATACAACATACTGTCCTTAATGTGGGAAAAACAAACAACATATAAAGGGAAACAAAAAATGACAAGAGAAACAAAAAGAAAAGATTATAGCAAGAAAACTTATGATGTTTCGGCAGTGATGGTATTGGAGTTGGAACTTGGAGATACTTTCGGTTATGAAAATCTAACAATTCACTCCCTATAAGATAAAAAAATTAAAAAAAAGAAATAACAAATACCTATAAATAAATAAATAAACTTGTCCTAATTCTTGGGTTGCCTCTCAAGTAGCACTTAGTTAACGTCATTAGTTTGAAGTATTCTTCCTTCTGTGCTCAACCTAGGTCAATTATAAGTGGTTTGCATCCACCCGTGTCGCCAAATTTTAGTTTTGTAGCTTGTAAATAAGCTACACATTGCAAGATAATAATAAAGACAAAACTAATCAAATTGAGAAAACCTAGTAAGTTCAGTAATGTCTTTTAGGTAACAAACTGTCAACAAAATAGGGAATAATGAAACTCCCTGAATCGTCCATCAAATTCAACAGTTTGACTTCTAAGAAGGTGAACTATTCTCTTTCTTCCTTAATCACTTTCGTCTCTTCTTCTTCCACTTCGTGAACAGAGATGTCTGTATCTTCGTCAACCTCTATCTCCGCTATCATCTGTTCATCAATCTCTTCTTGAACAAAGACTACCTTATATTCTTCAAACGCAATCTGCACTGTCATTTTTTTTTCTTCCTCTCACTCCTTTAAAGATTCGACTTCAACAATTCTTATGAATGAGCTACCATCCTTCAAATTCTTTAATACCTTGTTCATGTTGAATTTCACTTGTTCATCTCCAATCCGAAGGATAAGGATGTCTTCGCGGACATCTACCAAAGCTTTTCCAGTGTTAAAAAATGATATGCTAAGAACTAGCAGACAATTTTGATCCTCTTCAAAGTCTAGCACGACGAAATCCATTTCTAATGCCACCAAAGAGGGGGTGAATTAGGTAAATTAAAAATTTTAATTAAAGTATACTAACTTATAAAGCAATGTCTATAAATTATCACAAATTTAAGAATGAAATAAAAGTAAAAAAACTTTAATTATACTTGTAAACAATAAAGGAAAGAGTAAGGGAAGAGAAACGCAAAATGATTTATAGTGGTTTGATAAACAATCCTTGCCTGTGTCTACTTCTAAGACTCATTTTATATTTTCATATAATTATTCTTTTAAGGCGAAGAATAACCTTTGTACAATCTTTTATTTTGGAAAAGAGGAACCTCCTTTTCATTCTTTCTTTAAGGTAAAAAAGAACCTTTCTTACAATCTCCTTCTAAAGTGAAGAGGAACCTTAATCCTACTTAAAACACTCCCTAATACAATATTTAACACCCTAACAAAGTATTACAAATGAAAAATATCTCACTTATTCGCTTAATAACTCCAAAATGACTCACTCGTACAAATATGACATAATGATGATCAAATAATTAAAACAAACTCTTTGAAATTTCTGTATACAACACCCAAAACCTTCTTGATTCTAAAACCAAAAATAAAACACATATTTATAGTGTTTTAGGACCCACAACAGCCATTAAAGCTAAGAGCTAGTCTTTACGATGACTATATGCAATGCATTGATTGACCAGTATAGTATATTGGTCGACTAGTATATATTTACACCACCAGATTCACCAACCATTAGACATTAGTCAACTGATATACATATTGGTAAACCAATATGGTACATTGGTGGACCAATACATCAACCAATATTACTACAAACTCTCTGTACATCAAATTTAATAATCCTAATTTATATTAGTCAACCATTAACTTATGTAGGTCGACCAATCACCCCTAAAACATGATTTTAACAACTTCAAATGTTCAAAACCAATTTTTTAAATTCAAATGTGATTAGAAAAAGTTTGAAACTTCTTCCAAAAATTATTTGAAAGAACAAGAGGCTTTATATTAAAATCAAGAGCTTCAATGCTGATGAATGTAAAGACTCTTGTAATAAAATAAGATGAAATAATTATACATGGTGAGCCTTTTAGATCATACAATTAATAAGGTGAGCTTACAAATAGTAACAAAAAATGCAAAGCGACCTTAATGAGTGTTGACCTTCTTTTGTTCTCCATTTTATCGATTGTAAACTTTAACTTTTCTTTTTCAACTTCACATACTATCTTCTTGAGTTTATAGCTTCATTTTTTTTCCAGTATTGCTTTTCATCAAAATGATAAATACATCAGTAGTAATTATATTTTGTTATCATGAAAACATCAATGACAAAACATTTATGATATTAGAAATAATGATCAAGTTAAGTACACAAACAATTATCAAGATAATGATTAGCTCCCCTTTAATTCATGCATAAAATATAATTAAATATCAAAAAAATAATTCAAAGAAACAACCAAACATGTAGATAATATAAATTTACTCAAGCATATCACGTAAAGTGTAAGAAATACAAAAATGACAAAATAATCACTCCCCATAAATTTCATCACTCCCCCTAAATGTTATCACTTTCCCTAAATCTAATATCACCAAACTCCACCACCCTCCCTTTTTGAATTATAAAAATGAAATATATTAAACAAAAATTCATAATTTGTTATATAACTATTATAGTATTAGTTGAATTTCATTAAAATATACAACTAAAAGTTGAACTCGCGCAAAAGAAGTTAGGAATAACATAATTGGTTAGAGTTGAAATAACTATATAAAATCCTAAGCATTCATTCATTTTATAAATAGAATGATAGATATCCACGATGATCATGAAATAATACATTCAGCTTAGGATTCTTTTCTCTCTTTCTCTCTCTTTTCTTTTCTCTTTCTTTCTTCCTCTTCTCTTTTTCTTATCTACTTTTCTCAATCAGCATTATAAGCTTTATATTTGAGAATACCTTGCATAATTGGTATTAATGCATACTCATAATAATGGAAAACTTGGCACCATTGTTATTAATGCATACTCCTAACAATGGCAAATAATAATAAAAAGCAAGATCTCAATGATCTTGAAAATCTTATTAAGGAAGCTTATAAGAAACACAGCAAGGAAATTGAGGAAATACAGGAGCAAAATGACAAAGATATGGATGATATCAAGATGACGAATATAGGAATTGCTTTCCAAACTACAAAGGTGGCATCTTAGTCTAAGCAGCAGCAATCTATTAGCGACTATAATGAAATTTTAGGAATGGGAATGTATAGACATTACATAAAGCTAACATTTCCTCAATTGTAGACAATTCTTTGAAATTGATAATACACTAGAAGTTTCTAAAGTAAATTTGGCTTATATTCACTTGGACAAGAAAGCTTTTAACTAGTACAAGTCATTTTTGAAAACCAAGGAAAGAAGAAAGATTATTCCTTGGGGAGAATTTATGGAGGCATTGTTAGTAATGTTTAAGGAACAAGTATTTATGGATCTAGTTTTTGAAATTAGAAAACTGAAACAAGTTGGCTCTCTCTAATAGTACCTTAGTGAATTTGACATAAAGCTTAGCAAAATGGATCTAAGCAAAACCCAAGCAATTAGTTATTTTTTGGGTAGGCTAAACAGAAATGTTAGTAAGGATATTCAACCCAACCACCTTATAACTTACTTATGCCTTGGCTAAGTTTTAAAAGGTGCTCTATTCTAAAAGGAACTATGTGTAATAGTGATAAGTTTTAAGGTGGGGAAGCAAGATTCAATAAGGAGTAATAGCTAGAACAATTGTTAACCCAACATGAATCTTAATGCACCTAAATCAATATGATGGCACTGCCTAGTTTTAGTAATACAATTACCAATACAAATGCAAATGTAAGTTACAATAAAAGTTTAACAAGTAGAGAAATTTACAAAAGGAGACAAAAAGGACTCTATTTTTAGTGTGATGAGAAATTTATTCCTGAACACGAGTAAGAAAATGTACTTATATATGCTACAAGTTAAGAGCGATAATTTTGAGGAAGTAGAGGATATAGATGAAAATGAAGTGGGTGATTGCTTACTAATAAATGATGTAATAGCCCGACAGTTATCATTCTATGCTATCAATAGAATTTGTAACTACCAAACCATGAGGAAGAAAGGGCATGTAGAGATAATAACATTGTTTCTCCTAATAGATTCCAAAAGCACGTATAACTTCATAGTTATCAAAATAGCAAAGCAATTAAGGTATACATTACAACTCATTGTTAATCTTAAAGTAACTACAGCCATGGCTTCATAATACTGCCATTAAACAATTATGATATGGTGTTAGGAATCTAATGGTTATCTAAATTAGAGGGACATAATTTGGGATTTTAAGTAATTACAAATGAAGTTTTAGTTGGAGAATCATAAGTATATATTAAAAGGAGAACCTGATAATTAATTTCAAATTATTACTAATAAGATTATGCAAAAGTTAATAAGGAAAAACTCTCAACTATTATTGACACAATGCTATGTCATTACCTTACAACCTAAATCTTTTATTACTTCTTAGTTGAAGTAGATTTAGTAATAATGGCAAGTACTTTACATGAGGTAATATTAAAAGTGCTATTAAGATTTATAATTATCTTATAAAAACCCAAGGGCTTATCTCCTTAAATATAGCATAATTACAAGATTATTCTAAACGAACGAGCTCAGCCAATATGCATTCGACCTTATAATTGTGAAGCACTAAAGAAAGATCTTATTGAAAAAATGATCCAAAAGCTCTTATATGCAAATGTTATACAAGTCAGTAACTCTCTCTTTTCCTCTTCTATTGTTTTAATTAAAAAGATAGACAATATATAGAAAATGTACATTGATGATAGAAGCTTAAACAACTTAACTGTAAAAGATAAATTCCCTATCCATGTTATTAAAGAGTTGCTAGAGGAATTAAATGTAGCCTTAATATTCTCTACACTAGATTTAAGGTCTGGTTATCGCTGATTAGATTGCATTTATATGATGCTTAAAAACTATATTCAGCATACCTATAGGCCATTATGAGTTCCTTGTAATGCTTTTTGGTCTTACTAATTCACCATCAATTTTTTAGAGCCTTATAAATGAGGTTTTCAAACCTTATTTGAGGACATATTTGCTAGTTTTCTTTGATAATATAATATTTTATATTCCTGACATGAATGAACATGCTGAACATTACTAAAGTATTTCAATTACTAGTGCAACACTCTTTATTTCTAAAGCTCAGTAAATATAATTTTGATGTGGATTATATAGAGTGTCTAGGCCGTTATATATCTCATTAGGGGTAGTTATAGATCTAAATAAAATTAAGGCAATTTTAGAGTGGTCAGTCCTTGCATTAATGAAGCAACTCAAAGGTTGAGCTAGTTATTATTAAAGTTTCATTTATGAACTATACTTAGATATGTCATACTTTGAATCCTTTATTGAAAAATAATACCATGTTCACTTGGAATGCATCACCATAATAGGATTTTTGACTAACTTAAACAAGCTCTTCCCTCAACTCTAGTACTAACCCTACTATCTTAAATTAAGATTTCATCTTAGATACAAATGCAACAAACATAAGCATTAGGGAGTTCTTATTCAAAATAGGCATCTTGTATCTTACAACAACAAAATATTATTACCATGCCACCAACTGTTTCCTACTTATGATAGGGAGATGTTTATTTTTGTTACAGTTAAGAAATGGGAGCATTATTTGAAAGGAAATGCGTTTTAAAATAAAAAATGATCATTAGTCATTAAAGTTCATGTTTTATAAAAAATTAATAACCCCCATTCAGCATATATGGTGAGTAAAATTAATGGCCTATGATTATAAGATTTAGTATGATAAGTCTAATACAACGACATATGCTCTCTCAAAGATCTAATCTTTTGATATAAACCTATATCCCTTATTTGTTATCTCTATAGATCTCTTATCTAATCAAGGCATCTTAGCAAAATGATCACCATATACATTCAATCATTCATCTCCTACAATAAATAAAGGCATTTTATAACTATTTATGGCCAAATGGTAGACTATTATAGAAAGGAAGGTTGGTAGTCAAATATGATTCTAAACTTTAAAATTAGATGTTAAAACATTTTCATAGAGTGCCTTTGGTGGACATTCTGACATCCATGCCATTTATCACAGGATATTTTGTATTGGAAAGGCATGTGAAACTTAGTTAGGGAATTCATTTCTAACACGTATCAACACTATAAACTAGAGAATATGACATTACTTAGTTTACTTTAATCCTAACCATTCCCTCAATCGATATTCGTAAACATCAAAATGGATTTCATTGAAGGTTTTCCAAAGTGTAAAAGCAACGACATAATACTTATGGTGGTTGACAAGCTTACTAAGTATGTCCATTTCATTCCTTTTCACATCCCTATATAGCTGCTACTATAATTTAACTTTTTCGACATAATGTTTATAAGCTGCGTGGATTTCCAACATCCATTCTTAGTGACATGGATCCAACATTCATGAGCAATTTATGGTAGGAGTTCTTAACTTAAAGCATTCATCTTCCTACCATCCTCAAACTAAAGGTCAATTGAAGGTGGTAAATTGTTGTTTGGAATTGTACCTTCGTTGTATGATATGTGACTTACCAAAAAGCTAGTGTTGTTGGATTTCATTAGTGGAGTTATGGAACAACACCTTATACCTCACTTTTATTAATTTCACAATGTTCTAATATTTATATGGTGTTCCACAACTATTGCATCTACTATATTTTACAAGAGATTCATTAGTGGAAGTTATTGACATCCTACTACGTGATAATGAAGTTATAATTTAATTACTAAAACATCATCTCTCTAAGGTGCAATAATATCATCGCATAAACCACTCATTTAACATTGTGATATAGTTTACTTAAAGCTCCAACCCTATCACCAAAGCTCTGTAGTTTCTAGAGAAAACCTAAAGTTAATTGCTAATTACTTTAGTCCATACAAAATATTAGACAAAATTGGTAATATTGCTTACAAGGAAGACATGTCTCTGTCCACTATCATACGTCTAGTCTTTAACATTTCTTAACTAAAGATTGCCCTAACTAATGCTTTGGCATCTTCAATCTTACCACCATCTCCTACTACTCTAGTAAAACCTATGACAATTCTAGACAGTTGCATAGTAAAAAGGAGTAATGTTAGAGCCACACAATTGTTAATCCATTAATCTAACTCCTCACTAGCAAATGTCACATAGGAATTTGCTCACGAACTTCAGTTAGGGTTTCCAAATTTTCCCTTGATTGGACAAGGGATTCAAATAGGGGAGTCATGTTATGTAGTTGTTGTAATGTTAATTAAAGTTAGTTAAATTGTACAATTGAATGCTAAACTCCCACCAAAAGAAGTTAGGAATAACGTAATTGGTTAGAAATGAAATAACTAGATGAAATCCTAACCGTTCATTCATTATATAAATACAATGTTATATGTACATGATGATCGTGAAATAATACATTCAGCACAAGATTCTTTTCTCTATTTTTCTTTCTTTTCTCTTCTCTTTCTTTCTTCCTCTTCTCTCTTCCTTATTCACTCTTCTCAATCAGAATTGTAAGCTCATTTTGGAGAATACCTTGCATCACTCTTGCTATGTTTAGATTATTGAGTTTATATATTTTAAAGTGTCTAATAGTACATGAAATCATCAATCAATGAATTATTATGTTCAAGAGCAAATGATTTGAATAATTTGATCTTATAAGGATTTGTATTAAAAAAATTACAATCTCATGTCTAAATAATTTTTTAGTGATTATAAAGTTAATTGTCTTTTAATTCTTTCTTCTTACTTTTCCTTTCTTTGAATATGTTATATTATGCCCATATAGTCAATCGGTTGGTTACATTTTATGTACGATATTATTATTTTAATTAATAAAGACATTATTTATTTTTTATGTATTTTGGTAATTATATATGATGTTTAATACTATTGGTAAAATCCTTGAAATAATCACTGTAGATTTGAGATTATGATGAGATCATAATTATAAGATTTAATTTGCATTTATTTATAATTCATAAAGTATTC
Organism: Erythroxylum oxycarpum; assembly: GCA_025629785.1. Taxonomy (NCBI): domain Eukaryota; kingdom Viridiplantae; phylum Streptophyta; class Magnoliopsida; order Malpighiales; family Erythroxylaceae; genus Erythroxylum; species Erythroxylum oxycarpum. Next base: position 20,117,719 of record JAOTAZ010000001.1, on the reverse strand, counting down.
TTAGATTTACTTCATCAAAATAGGATATTAATAGA
>JAOTAZ010000001.1:20003420-20016126 GCA_025629785.1 Erythroxylum oxycarpum | reverse complement strand
AGTCGACTATTACAACTCGACTAGTCGACTATCAGTGCAGCTGAACATTATCTGACGAAGTCAATTGATATCAAACGGTACAAAAATCATTTTACAACGTCTATGAGCAATCAACAACGGCCAGAAGAAGATCTGCAATGTCTATAATCATCTGGAAGCCTGCAAATAAATTGTAGAACATCGAAGGATCAAGTACAGAAGTCAAAAGATAAGAAAAGTCATATTGTTCCATATTTTCTCTCAAATTGCTCTTAGCTTGTTCTTAATTATACTCAACTGTACTGAGCTTTGTTGATTCAATTACATATCATTGTTGTTGTGAGTTGAGTGATTAGAGAAAAATCACTGATGTGGTAGGATTTGTGCCCAAAAAATAAATCAGATCGTGAGGTGTAGCCTGAGCCGGAAATCAAGTGGGTTGTAAAAAGTTCACATTGAACTAAAAAGTGTGCAGTAAAGTGGTTTGCCAAATCCTAAGTAGGAGCTTAGGTAAAGGACATAGGTCTTAGCACCGAACCTCTATAAAAACAGTGTTTTCCTTTTTTCCCTAAACACTTTATTTAATTTGTTTGATTGTTTCTTATGTATTAACTCTTTGTTTTTGTAGAAGTTTGCGAAAAAAGTTTAAACGATCTACGACTATTTGAAGAGCAGAGCTGAAAATTTTATGAAAAATGTAAGTGCTAGTCGACTGATGCTTTGGAGACAAGTTGACTATAAGGTACTAGTCGACTATTACAACTCGACTAGTCGACTATCAGTGCAGCTGAACATTATCTGACGAAGTCAATTGATATCAAACGGTACAAAAATCATTTTACAACGTCTATGAGCAATCAACAATGGCTAGAAGAAGATCTACAACGTCTATAATCATCTGGAAGCCTGCAAATAAATTGAAGATCGTCGAAGGATCAACAACACTAGTCCAAAGAGAAGAAAAGTCATATTGTTCCATATTTGCTCTCAAATTGCTCTTAGCTTGTTCTTAATTATACTCAGATATACTGAGCTTTGTTGTTTCAATTACATATTATTGTTATTGTGAGTTGAGTGATTAGAGGAAAATCACTGGTGTGGTAGGATTTGTGCTGGAAAAACAAATTGGATTGTGAAGTGTAGCTTGAGCCGAAAATCAAGTGGGTTGTAAAAAGTTCACACTGAACTAAAAAGTGTGTAGTAAATTGGTTTTCCAAATCCTAAGTGAGAGCTTAGGTAGAGGACGTAGGTCTTAACACCGAACCTTTATAAAAACAGTGTTTGCCTTTCATCCCTACACTCTTTATTTAAGTTGTTTGATTGTTTTGTGTGTATTAACTCTTTGTTTTTGTAGAACTTTGCGAAAAAGTTTAAACGATCTATTCAACCCCCCTTCTAGATCGCTTTCAAATGTCAGGTTGGATTCGGGTCTATTCAGACCCAAGCTTGACCTGAAATTTTATAATCAGGTTTAAATAGTACTCGAAGCCCAATCGTGATCAAAGTGAACACAATTAAAGTATATTTTAAAATTTTAAATAATTAAAATTTTTATTATTGCTATTTTTTAAGCAATGTTCGTTTTGGTTTTAGAATCTTTGAGTATCTAAAGGATAATCGATCATTCATGGCTTACTATTTTTTGGGAAATTCAATTAAGTACACATTAAACAAATTTTGTCGTGTATATTATAAATTATTGAAAAATGCACATAATTAAGTGCTGAGACTTTAAGTACAGAAATAATTTTCAAATATTATTTCAATAAATGTAATTTTTATCTAATATAATGATTACTTATGACTACTAAATATAATTAAGACGAAAAGACAAAAAATCTAAAGAGAAAACTATATTCAAAATGTTGTCACAGGGACATGTTTGCTAATGGTCTTCTCCAATCCCTGACCTTCAATATTTACAGCACAACCACACCAAAACAGGCTTGTAGCAGACATCATACCTTAACCATGCTTTCTCTTACTCTGTGCACACCATTGTGATCCAGGAGAAGCACATTTACAAGTTTATCAATCAATAAGTAGATTTTAACATACAAAAATGACAAGAACAGGGGACTATTGATCAGATGCAATGCACAATGCTCCTAGCTGAATTCTTATCCGACACCTTTCTCCATTTTTCTTTATACTCATCCATAATAGTTTATAGTTTAATACAGGTCTCAACGTGCATATAGTGTCGTTGTAATTGCTCGATCTCCACAATTTATAAGTACACATATTGCTCATGTTTCAAGTGATGTTTACTGTTATCTGGCAGCAAAATGATATTAGAATTAATTTCTGTATATTCAATTGCAACTAGAAGTCACATACGGAACTAAAGACTATGTTCTTAGTCTAAAGTGCCTCAAGAATATGTTCTTTAGTCTACAATCTTCAGGAGGTATGTATATATAGTAATGAAATCCTATGTATACATTTCTGACTTCCCTCCAGTTTATGATTTCTGCAGTGCCAGTGCTATCGATGGTTGTTTCGTGTCAGACTGTTACCTCATCACATGTTTGCAAGTGGAATCTAGATTTTAGACTCCAGACATGAAATGGAAAGGAGATGAAGGTGTCCGGATAGGGTAGGGAAAAAGATCCATGAAGCATTTCATCTTGTTGAAGGAATTAAAACTCTAATACAGACAACAGTGATCATGCTAGAAGGTCCAACTGAGGAGTTCCAAGGAATCAAGGAAATCTAAAAGGGAAAGCAATCATACAACTCATAATGGCTTTTCCTCGCATCTTTTCGCAATGCAAGACGATTCATGTGATCGTCACGTATCAAGAACTGAAGATGAGTTGTGCATGTCCAAGTCCATAAGTGCATCAGATTCTGTAAGATATTATATCCCATCAGGATGATTTTTAGAGGAAGTTTTGGTCCTTCATTCAAGAGATGTAAGGCCCTCCAGGGTTTTGTGGTCACCATCAATGCTTGGCGAAAATGAATATTGCATAATGGGCACGAGAATCCAACCTACAGTTCTGATATTTCTTTTGAATTCCATTAGCTCCTATAGTTCCCAGAGCTTGTATCAATAGATGTAATTTGTCTATATACTATATGTTGAGCTACCTGTGGTTTCAAAAAATTAGTCGGGTTACAAAGACGCAGGATTCTGAAATGCTTTATTCTTATTTTTTTGCTGAGATGAAATTTCATTCATAAAGACCTTTCGTCAACGTTCAAAATTTTGAAGTCTTAACACAATTTACACTTTATCATATAAAATAGCAAGATGTGATGATCCTCAGTGTCTAGAGCCAAATGATCATACAAAGGAATTTTTCTTTTTTGGTTTCTCACGAGGTGTTTTCGGAGAGTCCCAATTATGGAAAGGCGCCTTTAAGTCATGTATACCTAGACTAATCCCTGCTTGAATCGTGTAAATCCCTTGCAGGAGGTAAGCTCTGACTCCAAATTTTAAAAGACTGTATACATGAAGGTTGTTCGAACCTGCGACCTCACTTAAATTAGAAGAGCCCCTTACTAACTCACCTGACCATATACAAAGGAATTTCTTAGCCAAAAAACAAAACGAAACAAAAACTTAATGCGTATATGGTCACGTAACTTTCCTGTAGTAGCACTTTAATCTGCATAAATCATAACTATTTATATAACCAACTTAAGTCTAACAATTCATAATATTTAAGTTCATTATTATCGCTATACATGTGTTTTAGCTGGCCTTATGCTAAAAATGCAAAGTTGTCCCCATCTTCAATCAACATATTTGCAAAAGTCATCCTTTTCAAATTCTAACGCAAGATCGATACATACGTGTTGACTTCTTGGAAAGATCTTTTAACAGTTAAAGCATCAACGACTATGTCCTTACGTTTACTCTTTGTCAAGTCCTTGTCGGACTTTGAAAAAATCTCTCTAGTAAAGGAACTTGTCATACTTTCAGATCGATATCAAAAGTTTTGTTCCTCAATAACTCACCATAGACAGCTTAACATATTTTTACAGCTTTGAATGCTTCTCAACGTGTTTACTCTCTTTTTATTCGTATTGTGGTGCTCTTTAGCAACTCTTTCATTCTCATCACACAGCTCGTCATTTATCTAATTCAAATTGTCAAACTCTTTGACAACTCTTTCGTAACCAACAGATTGTGAACTCAATTTAGTAAAATGTTGAACTTATAAATTTGGTAAATTTTGACAAAATTAATATAATGTTGTTACTACTAAATTTTGTATTTATAAATTTACCTTAGCTAGATTACAAAAAGTTGGTGTCACTTAGTTGATAGCCTAAAATAATTTAGTCCATTTAACTCAAAAAATGCACTCAACGTACAAGTGAAAGTAGCTCAAAAACGAAAGTTCAATAAATGTTTAGCTAGAGAATTTATGGGTAACAAAAAGCCAAAGATATCAAGAGAAATGTGTTGAATTCATAAAAGTCCAGAACGTGTAAGTTAAGGAAATAGTGGCAGATAGTTAGCTAGAATGTGAGAATTGGATGTTAGTTTATGTTCTTGCAGCTAATCAATTAGTTACAATTTGATGTATGATATTATCATTTAATTAATAAAAAGACATTCTTTATTTTTGTGTATTAAGTTAATTACATTTAATGTTTTAATACAAAAGGTAAAATCCTTGGAGTAATTACTATGTAATTGAAATTATGATCAAATAATAATTATGATATTCAATTTACATTTACGTATGGTTCTTAGATCTTCCTAGTTATAGTTTCATTCAGATAAGATATTGTTCAAACGGTAAAATTAGCACCGTTTATGTTTTTTCTTACGAAGAAATTAATTGATCTCATAAATTAAAGTATAGAGATACTTAAACTAATGTGTCGGTGCTTATTAGAGAGTAAGTTACTGAACTGACCTAACTATGAGGATCCTAAATAGAATATTACTTATGTGTCTGTGAATTTTCTCATTATTATTGTTGTCTAATAATCCTTAGACTTGAGATTATCAAGGTATATCGTGTGAGAATTATTGCGTTTTGATGCTACTTATGAACTGTCATAGGATAATTCAGTCGGTAGTACTTTGATGCAGTATGAAGAACCATAAGGAGATAGTTACCTAAGTCAATAAAGAATTTATTACTCTAAAGTAATTAAAGAGAATGTTCTACTATTCTTGATTAGCAGTGATTTATGGAATTTTCTAGCCAGAGTAAATTAACATTTCAATAGGCATTTTTAAATATCAATTATAAATCAATTACTAAATAGCAAGAAGGAACATGATTGAATGAAAAGAGTAGACATTATATCCATACTCTATCCAATTAAAACATTAGATAACGAAATGATTAAATTATAAATCATAACCATGTATGGACATGTTAGTCAAACCACCTTGACATTTCTGATATTTGAGTGGTCATGGCATGTTATTAGATATTAATCTTGATCTATGATTATAAATTATTTAATTGGAGAATTAACGATAAATTAAAAAAAGTTTTAATTTATCTTATTATAATTATAATTACAATTTATAATCATTGCCAATATTTTAGGAACCTAATAGGTCGCACATTTAAGAGCATTTTATGAAGAAAAATCAATTTTAATTAAGTTTAACTTAATTATAAAATTTAAGAAACTTTAGGGATCAAATATGAGATATTTGATTTTATTAAAATTAAATTAATTATAATTAGAGTTTGACTTTAATTATGCTTAACGTATTTAATTTTAATAGAAAACTTAAAACCCTAATATTTTTTCTATAAATAGGAATAAGCATAAGAGAACTACCACTCCTGCTTAATTCCTCTCAAAGAGTTAAAAAGTTGCTCTATAGATACTGTTAGAGGCTAGATAAGTGAACAACTCGTGGTTAACACGTCGAAAAGCTTTCAAAGGATTTCAAAAGGAAAATCAAATCAAGTACAATTTTTATTTTACTATTCATGTTTTTATTATTCAAGTTATTCAATTATTGGGATTCGAATGGAAATTATAGAAATTTTATTTTCTATTGCGTCCTTGATTCGATCATAGTTGGTTTCCAACAGTGAACAGATATTTTTTAAAAAAACTACTTAAGGATGAGAGGACTATAAATTCACCAACACTACGAGGACAGACATAACTCAACACTTAATCTGCAAACAACCTCAAATGAGACAAATAACTCCAAAAACTCTTTGTCATTATTTTTCTATCTTTTTTATGTTGTATATTCATTTTTATTACCTTAAATTCTCTTTGTAACTTGCAATTTTTCTATTTATCCAAACCAAACAATTTCTTTTCCCACACATTTTAATATTTTGTTAGCTTAGAATTTTATTTTCTAATTTCTCTTAAGCCTATCTATATTAATAAGAAGTTAGATACAAATTATATGAGAATTTCTCCTTGGCACACTTGAATTTCATATTAACACCAATAATTTAGCACGCTCGATGGGACTCGATGTCACGAACAAGGAATGAAAAAAAAATTGTTGTACCTCTAACCCCATAAAAAGAAGTCCTTATAGTAATACAAAATGAAGGTTTTGTACCCCTAATGGTAGAGAATCTCTAGAAAGTAGCCTCGCCTTTAGTTAACTTTCTTATTGGCGAGAACTTAAAATCATTTAAGCAAAATGGCATTTTCACAAGTAAAATTCTAGAACTGAAGTTTGACACAACTTTTGTGTCCAATGCAATCAAGATATTGACATAGAAGGTTGAAAAACTGTCTACCACTCTGATATAGTTTATTGGACAAAATTGTCTTGCTTTAGTAAAACAAATCCCCGAAAGAATGAGGGGACATCTTGCTCCTAATTCAATGGAATTTAGGGAGTACAATCACATTGCAGTTGCATCCTCTATACGTAAAAGATGCGTCCCTCCTCATAAAAGAGAGGATGTTCCTATGGTGCCTCTACGTATTAATCTTGAAAATGGTCAACAGGAAGTTAAGCCCTAGACAGAGATTTTGTGGAGAGGTTGAAGATAACAAATTACAATATGGTTTAAGGGGTAAAATTATAGTTGTAAATCGTAATCTTATTACTTTCCCATTATAAATGAGATTACAAGTTGATATAAAAACTATTAGCTAAGGTATCCAAGAATTATATGGACTTGGTTTAAGACAGCTTAGTTGTATGAAATTTCATAAGCCTTATTCGGAGCATGTTGATCACAAGAATCCTTATACTCAAGGTTATAGAATTCTTGAATTCAACCTGTTTTCTAGAAAAGATGACCAAACAACTATCTAGCATATTAATAAACTCAACATACAATGTAGAGAATTAGCCAATGACCAACAATTTTAAACTTAATTTATTCCCAAATTCATTAATAGGTACAACATTCTCTTGGTATGCTTTTTTGCCTAAAAATTATATCCTTTCTTGGGGTGAAATGGAAAGATTGTTTATACATAATTTTTCTAATTGAGCTCAAAGTTGGGATAACTGAGATGTCCAGAGTTACTAAAAAAAGTGGTAAGAATGCATACATGATTTAAAAATATGAGAAGTCAATATTGGGTCATAGTCCCATAAAATGAATACATGAAGTTAGCTCAAAGAGGTCTATATATTGAATGATGAAAGAAATTTCAAGGCACGAAATTTTATAACTTCTATGAACTAGCAGTAAAAGTCTTACCATATAAAGAAATTCTTAGGGAAGAAGGATATTGAAGGAAGAATTAGTTGGCACTTATGTTACATAGACAAATTCTTATGAATCAATAGTATGAACATCCTGAAAACTTGTGTTTGCCCCTCTTTAGAGCTATAAGATTAATACACCTAGAAAATCATTTGCATGTCAAAACAATATTTGTGTTGGACCCCGAACTTTTTGTAAAAGATCAAAACTATTGAATGAGAAATTCTGGTGATTAGTCACGAGTTAAGAGCAAATGAATGAAAGTTCTAAAACTAAGAATTTTTTTTTATAGAGAAGTCAAAAAATGTGGTTGGTGATTGAATTGACCAACCAAATGTTATTATCCGAGATCTAGATGATATTTTGAAGGATGAACCATTAATCATTTAATTGATGGTAAGCTGCAATATAGATTAGAGTGAGGTTTTGTTAGGCTAATCAGAGATTGCATATACCATCTAATTGATGTCATTGTGCTTATTTGGCCACTTTGCACATTGTCAAAAGATGGGCAAGGAGGAAGCAAGATACCCATATTAAATAAGTATTTTGGCTTATTGCATAATGATTATTTAACTTGCTTTTTTTTAAATGCAAACAATGGTTGCCCCTAGCAAGCTTTTAAATATCGTTCTGTACCGACTGATATTGGCTTACTGCACTGGTTGAAAAATAGAACGGTAACGGTGATTATGGTACCGACCGTGGGTATCAACCGATATTGACGTTTTCGCCTAGTACTGGGTGGTACCATGAGTTTTAAAAACTCTAGGGACTAATTAGCAAAAATAAAAAAATTTACCTAACCTAGCCCCCTAACCCATCTGCTTCTTCGGTTCTTCCTCTCTCTCATTTTCATTTCTCTCTTAGACACTCTCGTCTCTCACACTCTCCATACTCTCTCTCTCATTCTCCTCTCCAGTGGTTGTTTCTCCCTCTCTGGCTAGCGACAACACCGCACAAGTTCCTCCATGCCACCACCGCACCAACAACCCTCCTCGACTCCTCCACGCATCGCCACCATCGAACCATTTTCAAGCTTCAGTCGACCCCTCCTCCATGCCACTCCACTCGCCTCCTACCACCACCATCCACCGCTACCTGCCACCATTGCTTTTGGAGTCGCTACTCGCTAGATTTGGAAAAGATCTAGATTCAAACCCGACTTGATCCAAAAACCCACACCAAATACATTGAGAATTTTTTGGGTGTGTTTTTAATTGTTTTTTCTGCTTAATTACACTGGTGCATAGTGATTATGCAGGTGTTGGATTGTTGGAAGTTGGAACTAAATTGTGAATTGGATTTGTGATTTGTGTTGGGATGGAAATTTGGAATTCGATATTTGGATTGGAGTTGAATGAAATGATGCACTTTTTTTTATCTTGGTTTGTTTCAGTCACGAGTATGCATGAATTGAGATTCGAGAGTTGAAAGTTGAAACTTTCAACTTAAAAGTTAAAACTAAGAAAGGGAATGTAAAATAATCTTGTATTCATGTTAGTATTTAAACTTTAAAGTAAATAATTAATAAATATAATATTTTGTTATATATTCTTAAAATTAGCATAATAGTAAAAGTTGAAAGTTTCAACTTAAAAGTTAAAATCGAGAAAGGGAATATAAAATAGTCTTGTATTCATGTTAGTATTTAAACTTTAAAGTAAATAATTAATTGATATAATATTTTGTTATATATTCTTAAAATTAGCATAATAGTATTGGTAAATTATTAATTGAAATAATATTTTGTTACATATTCTTAAAATTAGTATAATAGTATTGACTATTGAGTATAAAATTATGGCATTGCCAATTATTAATAATAAGGTTTTGGAGGAGGAGCCAAGGAGGTCTATGTAATTGTATAGTAAATTAGTAATAAAACTAAAATATAATCAATTGTATTTCTAAATAGTTAACATTTTCTAACTGTATAGTTGATTTGTATAATTGCATCTCTATTTTCTTCATTTGATAAAAGCATGGATCTTTTGATTATTTCAATTATCCATTAGCAATCTATTTCAATTAAGTTGTCAAGTTGGTTAGTAGATTGATTGGTAATGACAATTACATTGTTATGCATATCATAGAATAAACTAAGAAAGCTAGCATATTTACTTTTGGATTCCACCTAAATTTGTCAAAACATTGGTCAATTTTATCATAAGAAAAGAAGACTGGTTTTTCTTTTCTTTCATTTTTTAAAGAGACATGAAAAGATGAGGAAAGAATAGTAATAGAGTAGAAGGAAAAATAAGTGTATTTTGAATTGTGTTGGATAAAATTGGATTGTATTGGATGAAATTGAATTGTGTATGATGTAATAATATAAAATGATTTATATTACATATGATGGACCTGCGTATTATGTAATTGTGTATGTTGAAAACTTGAATTATTGGTTTCCGACTTATTGATGAATTGTGTCGAATAAAATTGAATTATGTTGGATGAAATTGAATTGTGTATGATTTTGATATATGTCTTCATTTATTGTTACAAATAAATAGAAGGAAGTTTATGTAGTCCTAATCAAACCGCGTCAAGAGGATACAATGATCCAGCTTGGACTCATGTTGCATTGGTCCCAGGTATAAAGAACCATATAATTTACTTATTTTGTAACAAACATTTGAAAGATGGAGAAATCACCAGATTAAAGAAGCATTTAGCTGAGGTTAAAGGAGATGTGGAATCCTGTAAAAAATTAAGCTATGATGTGAAGTAGCAAATGAAGACTTTGCTTGAAAAATATCAACACGAGAAAGATAAAAGGGAGAGACTGAATTATCAACAAATTGGTTGTGGATGTTCATTTGTTGCTTTTCGTGATAATTGTGAAAATGTTGAATGTGGTAATGGTAATGGTTATGATTATGGTAGTGTTCCATCCCAGACCCAGGAAGAAGTGAATGTTACACTAGGACTTGATGTTAGGAAAAGAAGAAGGCAGATGAAGAATTGCACCACGAGCAACTCCTGGAACCCAACCTTCAATTTGTTATGTCGTGTAATCAAGAGATGCAGCTCATAATATAGATATGGCAGTAGCTAGATGATGGTATGATACAAGTGCATCATTCAATGCTTTCCAATCTTACTATTATCAGCTTATAATGGATGTTATAGTCTCTTACAGGCTGTGATACAAAGCTCCTTTGATTAATGACTTAAGAGGTAAGCTTTTGAGTTGTACAGTTTTTGAAATTAGAAGTTATTTAGAAGAAAGAAGAGTGGATTAGGCTACTTATGGGTGTTCAATCATGTGTAATGGTTGGACAAATAGGAGACATAAGCTTATTATTAATTTTTTGTTTTATTTTGCAAATGGCCCAATGTTTTTTAGTCCATTTATGCATCTGGCCTTATGAGGAACATTGATACTTTATTTGAGATATTTGATGAAGTTGTGAATGAAATAGGCCTAGAAAACATTGTTTAGTTCACTACTGACAATGATTCTATTTATAAAGCGTCAGGAAGAAGGCTGCAAAATAAGTATAATTCTTTTTTTGGACTCCTTATACTACACATTGCATTGACATAATGTTGGAGAATATACAAGATCTTATGTATTTTCCTATTATTGATGAGACTATACACAAAAGTTAAAAAGGTGACCAAGTTCATCTATAATTGTGCATGAGTGTTGAATTTAATTATAAAGAAACTAACCAATGGTAGGAATTTGTGTCGTCCTACTATGACAAGAATTGTAACAAATTTCTTATCACTTTAATGTTTTGTCATGATGAAGAAATAGTTAAGACAAATGTTTACAAGTGATAAGTGGGTTATTTCTCAGTACACTAGGTCTAATATTAGATTGGAGGTTTCCATAATTATATTGGAAGATAGTGAATTTTGGTCTCAATGCCAATGTTATCCGAGTTTGTGATTCTTTGGCGAGGGTGTTTCGTTTAGCTAATAGTGAAGAAATGGCAACAATAAGTTATTTTTATGATGTTATGGAAAGGGCGAAGGAAGCAATCAAACCTAATATGAAGAATATGTCTTCTTTGTATACATCGTATCTTGCAATCATCAATGAGAGATGAGAAAGGCAATTTTCTTTTTCATTGTTTACAACTGAGACGTTTTTTAATTCTAGTATCTATTTTAGACTAGATTTTACAAAGAAAATTGAAGTTAGTAGAGGAATGTTATTCACTATTACAACAGGTTTTGCCCATGAGATGATGCAAGATATTCTGAGCTAACAAATGGAGCTTTATAAGTTTTCTTCTAAGGATTTTGGATTGTCAATTGCTATTCGACAAAGAAGAAAACTTTCTCCATTTATTAGTTGTTTCCCTTTTCTTATTTGTTGAAAATTAATTATCATTTTATTTTGTTTATAACGCTACTTTTATTGTCTTATGACTTACAGTTTCTTGGTGCGATTAATTCGGAAATGGTATTTCAGAATTGCAAAGTTTTACAATTTGAATTTTAAGTCAATGTATGAGTGCAACAGGCTTTGAACAGAATTGAAGCACATTTGAATTTATCCATTCCAATAAAAGGAATAGATTGGAGCACAAGAGATTGGATGATTTGGTATTCGTTCATTACAATTTAAAGTTTCAAGAAAGGTATGTTATTATCATTATTAATTTCAACATAATTTCTTATAATTTTTTAATGATTAAAATTTATTATTTACTAGAACTCTGAACAGAACAAGTAGTCCAATAAATCTAATTTGCATTGATAATATTGATCTTTTGACGAATTGGATTTTTGAAGAACCAGGTTTGGTAGATGTGAATGACTTGAAAGATAATCTTAGATGGGAAAGCATTGACATGTCATTTGGTATATTGAATTTGAATAATGATGATGACGAGGCTCCTCTCAATAATGAGGATTTTGTATTAAATGATAACTGGGGTCAGTGTAGTTATAACGCTATCCTCCTGTAGAAAATTGAGTGAAGTTTCAGGTTTTTGTTTTTCCTTTTCTTTTAGTTTTACTTACATTTGATGTGTATGTTAAATTCTATATATGTAATGTAATTATAAATTTTTTGTTTCAGGTTTCAGTTCTACTCGATTGTTTCTTCATCACAAACCTTGTCTTAAATT
>JAOTAZ010000001.1:19986400-20003320 GCA_025629785.1 Erythroxylum oxycarpum | reverse complement strand
CATTGAGCTACGTAACAAATCCCTGAGTTCACAGGTTCGACTCCCGCATGCCTCCAAGAAGAGATAGGGTTCACTAAAGAACCTGACGACCAAAGGGGACAATACCTGATTGGTAAGGGTCCGGGCCCAAACCACTTTAAATTTATATTTTTATCTTACGGTGAATATGTATTATTACAGTTTCATCCAAAATTTTTATTATAATTATATAAATATAATTTTTGATTATGATTATATAAATATTATCACAATTTGCCACGAGTTTTGACGGATATTTTAAATGTGGACTGCAAGACAAAGTGTGATACATAGTAAATGAAAAGCAGCCGGTGATAATCCATGAGAAAATATCGTATTCAACTCTGTTTTCTTCATCTCAACTTCACTTTTCATTTCCATATAAAGTCCACCCTCTTCCTTCGTTTTCCTCTCTCCTATTTCTCCATTATTTCCTCTCGAGACCACCGCCAAACCCAACCCCAATGGCAGCAGCATCCGCGTCCAATGGCGGAGCCCAGTCCTCCTCTCTTATCGTCAGCTTCGGTGAGATGCTGATCGACTTCGTCCCCACCGTCTCCGGTGTCTCCCTCGCCGAAGCCCCTGGCTTCCTCAAGGCCCCCGGCGGAGCTCCCGCCAACGTCGCCATCGCCGTGGCCCGCCTCGGCGGCCGTGCCGCCTTCGTTGGAAAGCTCGGGGACGACGAGTTCGGCCACATGCTGGCAGGGATCTTGAAGGAGAACGGCGTGATCGGCGACGGAATCAATTTCGATAGAGGAGCCAGAACCGCTCTAGCCTTCGTGACCCTGCGCGCCGACGGCGAGCGGGAGTTCATGTTCTACCGGAATCCCAGCGCCGACATGCTCTTGCAACCAGAAGAGCTCAATCTCCAACTTATTAGATCCGTGAGTAATACTAACAACAACTAACTCGTAACCAAAATGATCGGTTTTTTGTTCGTCGTCTTTTGGGTGTTAGTTTGGTGTAAATATATGCATATTAAATACATGTACGTGGTTGCCAAGTCAGCAACTGGATCTTTGTAGTGCGAGATGATTCCAACACCGAATCCTTCGCTGTCGTGTGATATTGTAGAGAGCTCTGCTAAGTGCCAATTTCTAAGCAATAGTTTTTGGAAGAGAGAAGTGATCATGCTAAGGTTACACGCGGGTGACATTGTTTGAATTCGGGAACTCGTGTGCTTTTTATTTGTTTTGCTCGATTATGAGGGCGCACACTATCGACGATCACCTTGGAATTGACGTCCCCAGGCATTATTGTAGACCCTTTTGTAGTGTTTTCTATGTTGAAATTCGATTTGCCCTTTTGGTTAGAGAAAATTACAATGCTGCCTTGAACTTTACAGCTGAATATATTGTCACCAACTGCTATGGTTTCTTATTTTATCCAAAAACTGACGATATGTGGTCTTTTTTCCTTGGTACACGCTGGAATACTACTTTTATTAGTGCGGGTCCGGTCAATTTTGGTTGGTGATATGGCAGCATGTGAATTTTTGCATATACGAGGGGTAATTGAAGAATTGTGGTAGCGATTTTCCAAATATAGCGGCAGCTTCCACTAGATAGATACCATGTTCCACCGCCCCTCGGGCCTACTAGTTTGTTGAAGACGGATTGCCCTTTTCCTACATTCATGCCAAGAATTTTCTTTCTTTTGTCCACTTATTGTTTGTATTTGTAGGTGAGTAATGCCATGAGAACAATGAAATATTGTTCTTTATTTGTAGGAAGAGAAATAACTATCTGAAAGTAAATCTGGCTATATTGAAATCGGTATCTTTGGTGGAGCCGTCCTATGGCTGTGGTGTCCGTGATTGATCGTTTATGAAGCAATTGGGAAGGAATTAATAAAAGAATTTATCATTTTAGTTGATGAACTAGCCGACTCTCTTTTGGGTGCAGGCCAAAGTTTTCCACTTTGGATCGATCAGCCTAATAGTGGAGCCATGCAGATCAGCACATCTTAAAGCAATGGAGGTGGCAAAGGAAGCAGGAGCTCTGCTTTCCTATGACCCAAATTTGAGGTTACCATTGTGGCCATCTCCGGAGGAGGCTCGTGAGCAGATACTGAGGATTTGGAACAAAGCGGACGTTATTAAAATCAGTGATGTTGAGCTTGAGTTCCTCACTGGAAGCGATAAAATTGACGATGCGGATGCCTTGTCACTTTGGCACCCTAACTTGAAGCTGCTGTTGGTCACCCTTGGAGAGAAGGGTTGTAAATACTACACTAAGGTATGCTAATTCATTCTTGACATTCGGATCTAAAATTTTATTGAGCTTTTCAGTCTAGCGTCATGTTGGTCTCCGTTAACAATTTTGACTTTTCGCTGTGATGGGTAGGTGGAGTTTTTGGTTGCTTATGCTACATTAACTTAACGGCATGCTTTTTTAGATATGGGACCCCATATATTAGCAGCTTCGCCTCATTAGAGTATTTTTGTACAGTGTCATAGTGCCCGTAGATACCATTTTCTTAAAAGCCAGCTAGAAATTTAAGTGAAAGAAATATAAAAACAAGACCCTTCATTTACAACAGGAGTCTAGCTCCACAAAAGGGTATTATTACCAAAAAAGGGTCTTTATCTCTATTACCAAAAAAGGGTGGTATGCCTTCATTACATTCCTAAGCGTGGATATACAAGATTAACTTCTACTAAAAAAAAAAGGACGCATAGGGTATTATTTCACGTATCTTTTATTGATTGACCCTTATCTTCGATTCCCTTATCTATGGAAATGATTGGGAACTTTGCTAGTCTTTATATACTTAAATGCTTTAGTATTGAAAAGTCGACATTCAGTGTGGATATGCAATTTAAGCTGTTCCCATTCCCTTTCCGAGCCTAAAGTTGGGTTCTTCTTGGAGCATGTGACGAAAGTCATTTTCCGAATATTGTGAAGAAGTTGCCGAAGGATGATTCCCTTGCTTGATATGCCTAATATTCACTCTTCCTGCCCTCTCTTTTTTTAATAGACTTTCCATGGATCTGTGGAAGCTTTCCATGTTCAAACGGTGGATACAACAGGTGCCGGAGATTCATTTGTGGGAGCTTTACTGTGCAAGATGGTCGATGATCAATCTGTTCTCGAGGTAATTAACATCAAGAATATACACGAATACATCTATTGCATAAATTAGAAATATTATACAATTGTTTCCTAAGACATTGTGATGACAATTGTTATGAAATGTAATTTCAGGATGAGGCAAGGTTGAGAGATGTACTTAGGTTTGCAAATGCTTGTGGAGCCATTACTACCACCAAGAAAGGTGCAATCCCTGCTCTCCCCACCGAGTCTGATGCCCTCAAACTACTTAAGGATCCAAAATAGTTTAACAACATCAGCATTCTCGGTTTTTTTGTGCCTTTTCTTATGTTTCATCTTATGCTTTTAGTTTCTCTTTTTTAATTTGTTTTTGTGTTCTCGTGGGTGTCATGACACAAGACTTGAACCTTAAGGTTCTTTCCTAAATAAACTTCAAGTTGCTGTAAAGAAGTAAAATTGCTGTAGCCATTCATATGTTATGAAACATTCTTTCAACCAATGAAAGGAATGGATCGTTTCCGTTGATGGGAATGGGCATATCAATTAAGCACAGAGGTTGCTGCATTGCATGGATAAAATATGTTAGATGGAAACACCCTCAACGACCAACTTTATCTTGAAAGGTCACCCCTAAGAAACTCTACCTTCCATCTTGCTTACCAGACGAGGCATGCCTTCTGTTACGGGGTTGATTTTTAAGGTTAGCAAAACCCAAAAAATTTGTCTCGAAATGCAACAAATACTCCCACTTGGCTCAGCAATATCACTCCTTCAGCAAGAAACCAACGTTGTAAATGCTGTTAATGGAGCAGAATATTTTCACCACACTAAAGGAACGAAGACATCAATGTGGCTGGCTGTTTTGTGGAGCAGTGAAGTATGAAACACATAAATAAAAAGAAGCAATGATATTGTATAAAACAACGGTACTGTTTGCAGAATATTGAAGTAAAATCATGCACACCCACGTCTGGTGGGATTACAATATATATAGTCATTTTCAACAGACATTAACGACTACAAGATAAAGTTCCTAACAGTTGGGACAGTCATAAACAGTTGGATAGTTTGCATGTAACTAAGTAATAAAACAATACACCATGTTAAAGCATGAACGATAGGATGGAACAGCTAGTAGGATAGGATAGCTAGATGTATAGTAGGATAGCTAGATGTATAGCTAGACGTAATATAATAATATACCTTCTGTACAATCTGTTATTATTATACATATCACTCATTATTCTTTCTCTCTCTGTAGCTAACTTTTGGTACGATTATTATTATAAAAACTATTCTTTGAAGGTTCAGAAAATCACTCACCATATTATTCATATCACATTAGTTTTCATTTTCTATTTTAGTATTAGAGGTTTCAGCAATGGCTACAACATCATTTGATGGCTACTTCTGCTTTAGTGCCTCTCACTAGATCTCTTATGAAAACATGCTCACTTTTTAATTCCTTAAGCCAGACTGCCTCCATCAAGTTGGACAGAGGCAATTATTTAGTGTGGGAATCAATAATGCTACCTCTAATTGAAGGGAATCTTCTTCATTCTCATATAGATAGTACTCAAGTCCCTCCATAGTGATTTATTTCGGTAGAAACTGGAATGATTTCAATCCTAATTTTTGATGAGTGATACTCTATCGATCGTCTCTTAGTTGGCTGGTTAAGGAACACCATGAGCCTAGAGATAGGAGCTCAACTCTTACACTACAAAATTGCTCAAGAGTTATGGGTTAGTGCGCGAGGGCTTACCTGCGCCTCAATGAAGTCACGGGTGATGATGCTCAAGTCGGAGCTCCATCAAACCTGCAAAAATGCTCTTAAGATGGAAAAGTATCTCAGTAAAATGAAGATCATCTCCGATCAACTAATCCTGGCACGAGCTCCTGTAGCAACTGAAGATCTTATTCTTCATACGTTAAATGACCTTACAATGCAGTAGTAGTCAAGCTGGTAGATCAGCCAAATCTCACATGGATTGACACACAATCTTCCTTACTAGCCTTTAAGAGTCATCTTGAACAAGTAAGCCATTTCTCCAATCTATCTATTCAGCCTTTTGTGAACTTAGTTCAAAAGGATGAATCTGATAAACCTTATCTAGCTTATCGTAACTCAGAATGTGGTTTCTGGAGAAACTCTCGTGGTTTTCACAGTAGTCGAGGATGTGGACGTAGAGGAGGCTATAACAAAACTGTACATCCTTACTGTCACTTCTGTGAGAAACCTGGGCACATCCTTGCAAATTGCTACTATAGCTTTGATAAAACTTTCCAACCACCAACTTATAGCCAGAGTTCAAACATCTACTCACCTCAAGCTTATTATGTACAAACTCAATCTCAGCCAATAGCAGATCCGTCTTGGTACACGGACAATGGTGATACATACCATGTCACATCTGACACTGATCAACTGGAATGTTTTACTCCAGTAGGTAAGACATATGTCTATACGCGCACTGGTGAGAAAATGCAAGTAACTAGTATTGGTTCTACTTCTCTGCCTATCTCTAATTCAACAATCCGATTGAATGATGTCTTGTTAGTACCTTCAGCAACTAAAAACTTGTTGATTGTTAACAAACTCATTAGAGGTAACGATGTTGATATACACTTCACTAATGATAAATGTGTTGTGAAGGATAAGAAAATAGGCAAATTTTTTGCGCACGGGAAAGCAAAACAAGGACTGCATCTAATGGATGGAGTGGCATGGGAGGCACAGGTGAATGTGGCAGATTCTCATCTTTCTGATCCTTCATCAAAAAAGGAGAGTATGACTAAATTTGTTAAGTGGAATAACAAATTAGGACATTCTAGTGATAGGAGCTTAAAGGAAATCTTGAATAAATGCAATGTCAATGTTTCTTTTGAAAAGTTTGTATGTGAAGCTTGCCAATACGGTAAATCAAAACAACTACCTTTTGCAAGATTTGAGTCTCATGGTTCCTCTCCTTTATAACTAATTCATACGAACATATGGGTACCATCACCTATACAATCTACAAACGGTCATCGCTACTATATACATTTCTTTGATGACTTTAGTAGATATACATGGTTGTATCCACTAAAGCATAAAGGAGAAGCTATATATGCATTCAACTTATTTCAGACATATGTTGAGAACAAGTTTGATACTAAGGTAAAGGCTCTTCAGTGCAATAATGGGACAGAATATAAACCATTCATTCTGGTCACTCAAGCAGTGGGCATCCAAATGCGTTTTACTTGCCCCTACACATCTATTCAGAATGGTCGAGTTGAGAGGAAACACCGACGCATTGTTGAGATGGGTTTGACATTGCTTGCTCAGGCGTGTCTCCCTTTCACTTACTGGGTTGATGCTTTCCAAATGGTTGTCTACCTCATAAATAGAATGCCCACTTCTACCTTACACAGTGCAAATCCCATACATCTGTTATACAAAATTGAACTAGACTACAAGACACACGAACCAATTGGGTGTGCTTGTTACCCATGTTTGAAACCTTATAATGTGCCAAGTTTTAGTTTCATAGCCAGAAGTGTGTATATCTTGGTCCTGCTTCAAATAAGAAAGGTTATAAGTGTCTCAGTACAACTGGACGGATATATATTTCTAGATATGTTATCTTTGATGTGTCAACTTTCCCATGCACTGAAGGGTTTCTTTATCGGCACTCGCCACCTTCCAAAAATGATTATATCGTCCCACTAATCATCAATTCTAAAAAATACAGCATCAACACTAAAGATATGACGAAGAATCAACATCAATATTCTCTTTTATTGGACTCTTCTAATCATGCGGCAAGTCCAATAGCAGCACCTTCGTCAAACTCAAACACAACGGAGAGTCCAAACCAGCTGAACGAAACTCAACCTTTGATACAATCTACAGATCAAGAACATCTGTACACAGTCCAATACACACAAACATGCATTCCATGAGAACACATGCGAAGGATGGAGCATTCAAGCCCAAGTATCCATTTACTGGATTCTTAGAAGTTGAGAAATCAAACTATTTGTCACAAGATTCAGAACCAAACTCAGCATCAGCTGCTTTGGCCTCCCCTAAATGGAAACAAGCTATGATTAATGAATTTGAAGCACCACAACGAAACAGGACATGGATGTTAGTACCCTACACTGGTAAAGAAAAACTAGTCGACTGTAAGTGGATTTTCAAAACCAAATATAAGCCTTATGGCACCATCTTTAGACACAAGGCTAGACTTCCCGCGAAGGGTTTTCAGCAGGCATCTGGAGTAGATTATGGAGAAACTTTTAGCCCTGTTGTAAGTCCTACCACCACCATTCATATTTTGAAGACTATTGCAGTATCATTTAATTGGGAAATTCGACAATTGGATGTAAATAACGCATTCCTCAGTGGTTTTCTTCAGGAAGATGTCTTTATGGGACAGCCAGAAGGATTTACAGATCCATACCATCCAAAGCATGTGTGTAAACTAAAAAAGGCCATCTATGGCTTAAAACAAGCACCTCATGCTTGGTTTGATCGACTACGTTTCACACTTCTCCAGTAAGGATTCAAGAACTCAAAAAGTGATGTATCCTTATTCTTCCATTGGCAGAACATCACTTATTCTTCCATTGGCAGAAAAATTTTAGAGTATTCATTCTTGTTTATGTTGATGATATACTCATCACAAGCAATAACACCAATTACTTACAAAGCTTCATAAAAAGGTTGAATGCACTATTTTCTCTGAAGGATCTTGGTCCTGTTTACTACTTCCTTGGGATTGAAGTACATTGGGATAAGACGGGTTTTTATCTAAATCAAGGCAAGTATGTTTTAGACGTTCTAAAAAGATTTAACAAGCTTCACTATGCATTAGTCATAACTCCTATAGTTACCGGGAGACAACTCTCTAAAATAAAAGGAGTTCCTATGGAAGATCCTTCTTTATATCGAGAGATAATTGGCTCACTTCAATACCTTATCAACACAAGACCAGATATAACTTATTTGGTCAATAAGCTAAGTCAATATATGTCTCAACCTATGAGCATTCATCTTCAAGCTATTAAGAGAGTACTTAGGCATTTGAAAGGAACTCTTCATCTTGGGTTACATATCAAGCCCTTCAAGCTTCCTCACTTAACAGTCTTCATTGATGCTGACTGGGCCACAAATATTGACGATCGTAAATCCACTGAAGGAATGTGTGTCTACCTAGGAAGTACTCTCATATCATGGGCATCAAGAAAACAAAGAGTGGTGTCTAGGTCAAGCTCTGAGTTCGAATATCGAGCATTAGCAGATGATGCAACAGAAATAAAATGGATATAGTCACTAATTTCTGAACTTGGATTAACACTGAAGCAACCTTCCATGATGTGGTGTGATAACTTAAGTGCAAGAGCATTGGCTGCCAACCCTGTTCAACACACTCGCAGTAAACATATAGAAATAGATGTTCATTTCATCTGCGAACTGTATCTAGCTGGAGTCATTAACATTGAATATATACCATCTTCTCTCCAGGTTGCAGACTGTTTCACTTAAGCTCTAATATGCACACCTTTCATGCAGCATAGAGACAAATTCGGTTTGGTTATCACACCCTCTAGTTTGAGGCAGATGTTAAAGCATGAACGATAGGATGGGACAACTAATAGGATAGGACATCTAGATGTATAGCTAGACGTAATATAGTAATATACCTTATGTACAATATGTTATTATTGTACATATCACTCATTATTTTTTCTCTCTCTGTAACCAACTTCTGGTACGATTATTATTATAAAAGTCATTCTTTGAAGGCCCAGAAAACCACTAAGCATATTATTCATATCACGTTAGTTTTCATTTTCTATCTCAGCATTACATTTGGTTACACTATGCAAGACACACTTGCAATCCATATGTCCTTGAATCCATGCAATGCTTCATGCAACTAATCGTGTCATGCCACGTCACTAAGATAAGAAGCCATGTAACCAACCCACCATGGAACGTCCATGGCTGTCCAAATAATGTTCAAGCTATGCAAGATTAACGTTCAATTTAATTAGCCAAGCAAAATATGCAGTTACGCCTAGTCTTTTCACACCGCCTTCCAAGTAACATTAAAGCACCATACTAACATTATAATATCAACATAAACCCAAGTTTTTCACCAATGATTCCAGCTTTGGGTTTATGACTACATATTACTAAAGGAGCCTTACAACTTGCCACAACATGTCACCTTCATGCTGTCAAAGTTGCACAATTGTGATGTTTACCGAATATCAAAAAGAGGGTCTCACAACCCCCCCCCCCCTCAAAAGAAAACTGATGTCCTCGTCGATAGTCAAAAAGTTGAATCTATCTAACATGTTTATAGTTGGCTACTTGCTCCAAAATTTTGCTAGTACCTCACCTTTTGCCCTGCAAAATTCTAACACAACATTTTGGGTAAATGTATACTAAAATGAGACACCCTTGTATGCATTTCATCAATAATTTGGATTGGCAGCCCCTATTACCAACTTGTAAATTTCAATGGACAACAAACCTCTTTACTACTATTTGGACCAATGAAGATGGGACTACAAGTCCATTTGTAGCCCTTTATCACCACCGAAGGAAGCTTATATGAGCCCCCTTGACTTCCTTTAATGTATAGCCATCATAATTACTTGTTAATGGTCCTAGAAGTCCCTCTTCTAGGAGCTTTCTCCACCACCAATGGATTGACGATTGCCACTTCACCACTGTCTTCTTCCTCGGCCAACAATTTGTTCAATTTAGTTTTCTTTGGACACTCCCTTGCATATTATGGTCCACTGCAAATAAAACAAGTACCAAATCGTTGAGCAGAATTTTGAGTAGTTTGCACTGTTTAACCTTTCTCATTTTGGCCCACGAATTTTTCTCCACCAAATTTACCATTCCCATTACCATTGGAAACTTTTTCCTTGTATTTATTCAGTCATATATCTACCAACCGATCAGCCACTGCAATGGCACTTGGAAGGTCTTGAACTCCTTACCTCTATAGTTCAATTTGCGCCCAAGTTTAGAGTGGCAATAGAAAATTGGAGAGCTTATCTTCTTCCTCCATGTTCTTATTTTCCAACATCAACGAATTGAAAATTTGACATAATTTTGAATTGAATCATCCTATTTCAACATCGACAAATTCTCTTGTGCCACCCACGAAGTGTTGCAAATCAAAAATTGCTCCTTTAACTCATGAACAAATGTCTCCCACGTATCTGTTATAGGATGCCCAACATTCAAATTACCGTCAAGTCTCCCACGCCACTGTTGGCTGTTTTATGGAGTAGTAAAGTATGAAACACATAAATAAAAAGGAACAACGATATTGTATAAAACACTGGTACTACTTGCAGAATATTGAAGTAAAATCATGGACATCCATATTTGGTGGGATTACAATAAATATAGCCATTCTCAACAAACATTAACGACTACAAGATAAAATCCCTAATAGTTGGAACAATTTGTATGTAACTATCTAAGTAATAAAATGACACACCAACACTACATTTGGTTACACCATGCAAGACACATTTGTAATCCAGATGTCCTTGAATCCATGTAAAGCTTAATGCAACCAACCATTTCATGCATGTCACTAAGGTAAGGAGCCATGCAACCAACCCACTATGGAACGTCCATACAAGATTAAAGTTCAATTTAATTAGCCAAGCAAAACCTACAATTACGTCCAGCCTTTTCACGCAACCTTCCAAGTAACGTTAAAGCACTATACTAATATTATAATATCAACATAAGACCCAAGTTTTCCACCAATAATTCCAGTTTTAGTTTTATGACTACATAGTACCAAAGGAGCCTTACAACTTGCCACAACATGCCACTTTCATGTTGCCAAAGTTACGCAATTGTGATGTTTACCGAACATCGAAAAGAGGGTCTCACACCTTCCCTCTCAATAAACTAATGGTACATCCAGATCTAAGTGACTTTAACTTGAGCAATCAAAAAATGACTTGATTGGAATCCTACGATTGATTTTGCGGAGGAAATTGTTGTCATTTCGCTCCTTATTGAAGAGAAATTAGTATTATGTGTGGGCCAAATGGACAAAACTTGTGTCAATACTTTTTAATTAGAATTTGTGACTACTAAATTTTTTTTGAATATTTGTGTTACTACATAAATTGTTGAGGTGAATTATTATTTTTATAATCATTTGGAAATCTTGATATAGATTTTAAGTTTAGAATAAATATTTGATGTATGTAAAATGATTTATAATTGATGTCTAATTTTTTATAGGGTTAATATAGGTGGATTGCAATATATTGAGACTTGTTGGTTGAATATATAGGGTTAATATGGGTGGATTGCAATATAGTGAGACTTGTTGGTCGAATATGTAGTTAAAAATTGACTATAACAAGTTTTGAGAAGAATCTAGATAGTTCTTTGATTGAGAAAAAATTTAAAGTTCGTTTTATACATGTAACAAATAATATAAATCAATTGAGCTTATTAAGATGTATGATTTATTGATTTGCATCATTGATTGTTAATAGACATAATCAATAATTGTTTTCATGGTTCAAATAATTGAATTGAGATATATTTGTAGGAGTTATTGTAGAGTTTAGAATTTTATTATATTATTAGGTTCAGAGGAATTTAAGCATGTCTATTGAGTGTAAAATCACATAATTGTTGATATTTTGATATATGCATGTGGTATATAATTTGAGTGTCAGGAAAGCCTATAGATACATGTTTGTTTGCAAATGAGTTATATATTATAGTGTGAACGTCTTGCATGTAATTTGCGTGATGAGTTAATCGATATATGCATGTTATGATAAGGGTTGAGAATACTATATTCTAACAAATAGAAAATAGTACAGTATTCTACAATATCACATCGGTACATAATATTGATTGGTACGGGTGATATTCCAAATATCAGTATGCAACGGAGTCCATTTGCAAATTTAAAAGAAAAGCATAACTAAGTTGAAAAAAAAAAACTATAACTTTCCTAACCTTAGCAAGCTGTAGTTGCCACCCCCTTCCTCTCTTCTCTCTACCTCACTCACTCTCTCACTACTACCCTATCCCTCTCTTTTCTCTCATTGACGTCGTCACTTTGTAGAACAAGAAACGAAGATGAAGAGAGTGGTGAAATAAAAAATGTCTTATAATGAAAGAGAGTAAAGATGAATAGTAGAGAAATAAATCTTTCTTTGTTTTTCACTATGCTAGCTTTCAACACAACGATAATAATATATATAGGCTTCATGTCCTACAATTAGGAAGCACATAGCCTTCAGATAGCCTCAACTTTAGGGGTGAAATAGATAAAATATTATCCCTAAACTATCGAAATAGAAGAAAGAAAGTGGTCATGTTATGATAAAGTGGAAAGAAGGTAGTACATGAATTGATAAAGTCAAACATGTTCTAATAAAGTGAAAAAAAGGTGGTACATGTTCTAGCTTGAATTAGTCAACATTTTCCCCTTTAATTCAAGCAAGAGAAAGAACACGAACCGTGCTGCAAAACTTCTGTAGATTACTCTTTGTCAAAGCTTTTGTCAACATATTTGCTGGTTGCTTTTCAGTATTGTAACAACTCAATTCTTTTTCTCCTTTAGAAACACATTCTTTGATGAAATGATACCGAATCTCAATATGTTTTGTTCTTCCTTGGTGAACTAGATTTTTATAAATATCAATGGTAGATTTATTATCACAATAAATCCTTGTTGCCTTTAGTTGTTGTTGCCTTAAATCTAATAATATCCTTCTCAGCCAAACTATTTGACAAGTTGTTGCTGTAGCAGCTATATATTTAGATTATGTGCTTGATAAATAAGTAACTTGTTGCTTATTTGATACCTATGAGATAACTCCTGCACCAAGACAAAAAAATAACCCGTGGTAACCTGATTCCAAAACCTATTGTGCTTTGAATGTATCTCAAAATTCTCTTAGCAACTATGAGGTGATGTTTACTTGGATTGTGCAAATAGCATGAAATAAGGCTCACAGGAAGCATGAGATCTAGCCAAATGTGAGTGAGATACATCAAGCCACCCACCAAGTTTATGAAATTCTTTTCATTTTCCTTCTCAAATCCATTATCAACAAACAATTTATCAATAACTTTAAGAGGAGTCTCAATCGCCTTGCAATTCAACATTCCATACCTGTTCAAAAGATCTATAGATTTTTTTTGACAAAGAGAGATTCCAACTGCATCTTGAGCAACTTCTGAGCCCAAAAAAAATATAATAATCCCAAATCATCATATCAAAAGTTTCCATTAGGAACTGTTTGAAATCCTTTATCAACGCAAAAGAGTTTCCAGTATCAATTATATCATCCACATATAAGCAAACCACCAAAAAAATCATTTCCACAACATTTAACATACAAATTGGGTTCATTAGCACTCCTTAAAAAATTATTTTTGTTAAAATAAGAGTTAATTTTGTTTTACTAGGCTCGTGGTGCTTGTTTAAACCTGTAGAGTTCTTTGGTAGTTTTTACATATTGTGTTCATACCCTTTCACTTCAAAACCTTTAGGCTGTTTAACATACACATTTTCACCCAAATATCCATTAGGAAATGTTGATTTTTCATCTAATTGAAAAACAAACCAGCCATGGTGAACAACCACTGCAAGTATTAACCTCACTGTATCTAAACATGTAATTAGAGCAAAAGTTTCGGAAAAATCAATATCTAGAACTTGAGAATAGCCCTTCACTACTAAGCATGCTTTGTTCCTTTCTAATGTACCATTAGGATTGTATTTGGATTTGAAAATCCATTTAAGACCAATTGCATCTTTCCTATTAGGCAAATTTTGAAATCTCCACGTCTGGTTCTTTTCAATAGTTTCCAACTCATCTCTCAATTCTCTAATCCATTCTTTTTTATCAGCTGCATCTTTATAACAAGTAGGTTTCATGGAAATACAAGCAAAGTCAATCGAAGCATAAATATCAGTTAAACTTCTTACCCTTCTAGGAGGAGAGTATAAAATGTAATCAGCTGAGAAAGGAGTAGGTGTATCGAAGCTGGAATCATTTAAATTGGAATTCGATTTGGTAAAATCCAAATCTAATGCCATGATTTCTTTAGCAGCCTTTACTCTATCTTCTTTTTCTTAGTCCCAAGCCTCATCTTCATTGAAAATCACATCTCCATTAGTGATTAATTTTCTGGTAATGGGATTAAAGAGTAGATAGCTTTTTGGTTCCTTACTATATCTAATGAACACACGCTTGGTGCTTTTCTCATCAAGTTTCCTTTTGACTTCTACTGGAGCATGAGCATATGAAATGGACCCAAAAATCCTCAAGTGACTTACATTTGTCCTTCTCCCAAACAATGCTTCATAAGGAGTTTTCCCTTCAATATATCGTGTTGGTGACCAATTGAGAACATAAATTATTGTAGACACGCTTCAGCCAAAAAATAGTATGGAAGGTTCTTAACATTCAACATCCTCTTAGTTGCTTCAATGATTGATTTATTCTTTTGCTCTGTTACATCATTTTCCTATAGAGTATAGCTTGTTGTCATCTACCTTTGAATCCTAAATTGGTTGCAAAATGATTCAAATTCTTAGGATGTAAATTCACCCCTACGATTAATTCATAAAGTAATGATATAATTTCCAGACTCCTTTTTGACCACTACTTTGAGTTTCTTGAAGTAATCAAAGCTTCTCTCTTTTCCTTCAAAAATTATGACCAATTCATCCTTGAAAAATCACCCATAAAGATTCAAAAATATTAACTTCGTTTTAATGATGGAGTCTGCATCGAGCCAAAAATGTCCGTATGAATAAGCATAAAAGGTTTTGTTGCCCTCTAAGACTTATTCACTGGAAACTTTTCACCATGTTGTTTCCCAAAAAAACAAGCCTTACATGTCTTGGAATTATTGATTTGTACTACTAGAAGTACCGTCACTATATTCTGGTTATGTAACTTTTACAATGCGTTAAAATTGAAATGAGCAAGCCTTCTATGCAAAAGTATTGAATCATCACTTGAGGCTATAAAGACATTAAGATCTAATTACAATAACATGATAAGGAACATTTTATTTTCTAACAATTTTATTGAATGCACAGATACCTGCTCCTTTTATCATAAATCAAACACTCATCATTATCAAAGATAACACAGTAGCCTTTCTTCATTAGCTAACCCCAACTCAGAAGATTAATAGCTAAGTTAGGAACATACATGAAATTGTGGATATATTTCTTACTAGTTTTGGAAATCACAAACACTATGCCGACACCATTCACTTGAACTTGTCTATTGTTTCCCAAGTTCACTCTTGACATCATTGAATCATTAATCTCCATAAAATAATTTTTGTTTCTTGTCATGTGATTACTATAACCACTATCTAAATACTAAACTTCTGAAGACATAGCATCATTAGCAGCTAAACAAGCAATAAATAAGTTCCAAGCAATTGTCTTTCTCTTTTTGAATGTTTTCTTGATCTTTGACTTCATAATTTCTTACTATGTGGCCATATTTTTTGCAATTATAACACTTGATTGCATTTTTTTTCTTAATCTAATTTACTTTCGTTCCAACATTTTTCCTTAGCATGATTAGTCTTACTACAATAAGAACATACAGGTTGAGAGTTAACATTAACCTGGTTTCTTTCTTAGCCATATGATCTACCATAACCTATGTTATTACTTGATCCTTTACATCCTTGCCCATTTCCTCGATTACCATCATATCTTCCTCCTTTTCTTGAGACATTGGAGTACTTCCTCTCAAGATTAGTTTGAAAAGCTTGCTCTTGAGATGTCCCGGCTGATCTATTCAATCGAGCTTCATAAAATTCAAGAGGCCCCATTAGCTTAACAAATGAGTAATTAGATAAATCCTTGTATTCCTCTATAGGTGCAACAACATGATCATATTTAGGGGAAAGGCTTCTTAAAATCTTCTCAATAATCTTTTATTCTAACAAATCTTCACCAAAAGACCGAATTTGATTCACAAGATCAGAGATTTTGATAAAGAAATCTTGCACTAAATTTATGGACTTCATTGACAAAGTCTCAAAATCACTATGTAAATATTGCAATTTTACCATAACAATTTTGCTTAACCCTTAATACTGTTCTTGAAGCAAATCTTATGCCTCTTTTCATGTTGTTGCTCCCATTACTCGTGGGAATAAAGCATAATTTATGCTTTGTTGGATGAAAAACAGAGCCTTCGTATCTTTCTTCTGCTTCTCCTTCAAGTCATTTCTTTGGGTTGCTATCAATCATGTAGCTTGATCTGGATCTGCAAGCTCATTGAAACCATTTCCCACTACACCTCATAACTCCTATGACCTGAATAAATGTCCACATTTTCACAGACCAAACTAACAGTTGGTTCCACTAAAAATAGGAACATTAGGAGCACTCAAGATAACATTGTTGGCTGCCATTTTACTCTCATTTCCTTTTCTTTTTTTCCGTTGTACACTCTCTCACTCTCTTACGTGCTCTCTTCTTTTTTGTCTTGATTTTTTTTCACTCAAACCACTATAACCTGGCTCTGATACCAACATTGTAGAACAAGAAATGAAGATAAAGTGGTGAAATTAAAAATTGCCTTATAATGAAAGAGAGAAAAGATGAATAGTGGAAAAATAAAACTCTCTTTTTTTCACTCTGCTACATTTTCAACACAACGATAACAATATATATAGGCTTTATGTCATGACTGTAACATCCCGCCCCTACTTCAGGTTAGAACCCTAAAATTTGGTGCATGTGAGCTATGAGGCTTGGTTTAAATGAAATTAGAGGAAATGGTTATGATT
>JAOTAZ010000001.1:19936265-19951199 GCA_025629785.1 Erythroxylum oxycarpum | reverse complement strand
GGAGGGTAGGGGCGGGTTCGTGGGGTAAGTACGGAAGATGGCATACCCGCCTCATACCCGCCCCATTGCTATCCCTAAACTAAGGCCAGGTTAACTTAAACCTGACTATAAGTAGATCTATTAAAAATACCTTGAACTTATAGGCTAACGTTACCATCTCTGGGGCGTGCGCATCACGTGCCAAAGGCATGATATCGGTTAAAATTTCTCCATTTTATTTGTCATTCACGGGCATTCCCATTATTGACGGTGCGTACTTCAGATCGGAAATATATCACCGTCGAACACCCCACGTCATTGAATCTCACCGTAGTTCATATCCATCGCGCCAACGACCACTATCTTCGCCGAGGTCGTCGTCCCCTTCTGATTCCAATCTCATTATTTATGTATGTTTCTTGTTGCTTTCCTTTTGAATTCACCAGCGGCTATGATATATGTACGTGAGGGTAGCTGTTAGGACTTCAGTCGAGACTTGTTAGTTGGACGATCACAGGTGAAATGACTGGAACGACGCCTACTTCGGTTTTGTTGTTAAGGTTCTTCGTACTTTAGCAGTGTTTTCCGAAGTGAAAAAACGGAAGTTGCAAATTGCAGGAAATTTTGTTCTGAGAAAAGTTCTACAAATCTGTTTTGAATTAATAATATGCAACCTAATCAGGGTTATTCCTTTTAAGTTTGAAATTTGCTTGTGTAATGTGAGCGGTTTTGCTGAAAATTAATCAGACTCTTTTGGTAAACTACTGTTTGCAATATCTCCTTTTATGATTGAACTTGGTGATATTTGTTTCCAGTATATTTGTGAAAGTGAAAGTATTCTCGCTTCTCTCTTTGCAGTTGTTATATTCATTTTTATTTGGTGATTACAGGATGTATAACAATGTAGGCCCCCAGCCTGGGCTGCCAAGACCTCCAGTAAACTCGCAGCCTAATCCGTTTGGCAATGCATTCTATGGAGCTAGTTCAGGATTGATTACAGGTGGACTTGGTGCGTATGGAGAGAAAATTTTAGGATCCAGCTCTGAGTATGTCCAAAGCAATGTAAGTGTGATTGGGCCATAAATAGTTATTGGTTTTTGTTTCCATCATGGAGTGCTTTTTGTTTGATATTTCATGCTATTGCTAAATGTTAGATATCATTTCTTTTGCACTCTAGGTGCTTCATTTGCCTATGCAAAATTGTTGATCGCTTTCGCAACTAAGGGATGTTTGTACTTGGACAGTGCCATGTGGCGGACTAATTTCCTGTATTTTTCAATTTTACTTGATTCATATTTTCTAGAACTTAAGATGCACCAACATTCCTATGTTTGTTGAGTTGCCGTAGCTTCTGTCATGGCATCAAAAACTTTGATCTTGGACTTCTACAGTTTTGAAGTTTACCTTCTTTTTTTTTTCATCTTTTTGTTTTTTGTTTTAATATTCGTTTGTTTTGTTCTGCTTTTTTGCCTACTTAGCCAAGAAGATGTTATCACATTTTTATCTTAAAATGTTTCAAATTGTTATGGATGTGTCTTACATCCCATATTTCTTGTTTGTTGTTGGCCCATTTGAGGGACTTCTTATTGAGAAAAAACATGTCTAGCTCAAGTGCTAGTATGTAGGAGATAATTAAGTTCGATTGTGGCTGAATATGTCGGGGGGCAATTGCAAGCAATGAATATGGAGCCCAATAGATTGCCATTAAAAAAATATGGAATGAATACTTACTAGGATCTATTGGCAGATTCCATGTAAATTTTAGTTGATTTGGCATTCATGTTGATGCTGCTGCATCTTTTCTTTTCAAACTCTTCCCCTCCTGATTTCTTCTCTACTAGCACACACAACTATCTAACACAAAGTTGTGATGAAATGAAAATGGTTTTATTAGTTGTAAGGTTCTGGCCCTTCTGGGTTTAATTTTTTGGGACATGATAACACCCTCATTTAAGTGTGTTGCCTCTAGAAAGATGTGTGACATCTTTTGCTGAAGTATTGTATTCTTACACGAAAGTTAAACTATACTTGATATGATATGTGATTTTAGCTCCCTGTTTTCTTTTGAATGCACAGATATGTCGGTACTTCTCTGATCCGCAGTACTATTTCCAAGTGAATGACCACTATGTGAGGAACAAATTGAAGGTTGTCCTATTTCCTTTTCTACACAGAGTAAGTCGTACTTATATTTTGTTTGTTTGGAAGGATGGTTTTTGTTTTTTCTGGTTCTTATCTCTTTCTGCAGGGGCACTGGACACGGATAACTGAGCCTGTAGGAGGTCGCCTGTCCTATAAACCTCCAATGTATGATATAAATGCACCAGACTTGTACATTCCTTTCATGGCATTTGGCACCTATGTTGTGCTTGCTGGCATTTCATTGGGATTGCATGGGAAGTAAGTGTCATACTTTTGGATGGGCTTATTCAGGTCTTACTAGATAATGGATTAACTTGCAACCTATTTGATCTATTTTCAAGTGGCAGTTCTTCCTTGTATGTCAATCCTCTGATAATTGTTACTCAAGTTTTCTGAAGCTTTTACATAGGATGATTCTGTGTGATTATAATCCTGCTTCACTAGCGAGCTTCATCTTTAGGCTTGGATTGCAAAGAGATAAGGAACATATTTGCTTAGATGTTCTCATTTTCATATTGCAAAGTAAATCTTAAACACTATTGCCATGCCTAAAAGTGGGAAAAAGATCTTTGAGCATTGGATCTTCTTATCAATTGCATTCATAGTAGCATCTGATTTACATCTGTTTTATTATTGGTTTGACTTCAATGTCATCACCATAATAGTTCTTGATTCCTGTTCTTATGTCTTTCTTGTCTTTCCTTCCTTGTGCATCCATCTACATGTATTTGTGTTGTGTTTGTTCTTTCACTCCAAAGTGCTAATTAATGCATTCCTGACAAATGCATGTTTTGAGATGTTTACTTTTACTTTTTATTCTTGGCACTTATTGCCTTTCTAATTGTTTCGTGTTTCATTTTCACTTTGTTGTTAGGCTTAGTCCAGAGGCCCTAAATTGGTTGTTTATCAAGGGTTTGCTTGGCTGGCTTTCACAAGTTGCCCTGCTGAAGCTAATACTTCTTTCACTGGGTAGTGCGGAGGCACCGATGTTAGACATTGTAGCATATGGGGGTTATACTTTCACCGGGATTTGCTTTGCTGTCATTGGAAAAATCCTATTTTGGTACTCTTACTACTTTTTGATGCCATGGGCCTGCTTATGCATGGGAATTTTCTTGGTAAAGACAATGAAGAGAGTCCTTTTTGCGGAGGTGAGAAGCTATGATTCAAGCAGGCACCATTATCTCTTACTCTTCATCGCATTGATTCAGTTCCCACTTTTCATGTGGCTTGGCAATATCAGTGTCTATTGGCTTTTCTAAACTGCATTCCTTTATGTTGTAGCTAGAAACAATGCTATGTTTGTAGAGCTTTTTTAATGTCAGAAAAATTTGATATACTTATCTTAATATATGAAGAGAGAATGATGATATAGATACGCTCGAAAAAGTTGAGCTGCACCATCATGGTTAATCGTACGGGCAAATGGGAAAAATTTTCAGTGGATATAATTTATTATGTGTTATGATGATGACTTACTTTATTTCTTTTAGGCCTACTTAATATACCTTCATTTGATTGTCTTACGTAGTAAAAAAACTGACATTGACACCGATATTGCCATCCTTCGGAGGCAATTGTCCAACATGGCTTGTTGGAACTTCCAATAGAAATCTTAAAACTATTGTTGGCAAGGTTGCCTCTATTTTCATTAGAAGATTGTTGTCTAAGAACGAGGTTATCCGAGAATTGCCTAGTCTAGTGTTGCCCCATATTCTGGAGGAGTTGGGTCATAGGCTTGGTTGTGTTTTAGTTATGACGGTATTATTGCTGGGAAGGGGTTGACTGAATCATTAAAGCGCAAGACCTGTGGCAAGGTGAGAACAGAGAATTCTTGGCCAACGATATACCCGTAAGCCTGTTGCGAATCGAATCTAACCATGTAAGGCGTTGGAGGACCTTTACAGGAGAAATATGTGCTGAGAGGATTTGTTTGCAGTAAGCCAGTTTCCCAGATGAAATAGAATCGTTGTAAATAAACATAATCACAGCCAAGCATGAAGCACATATTATAGCGTTCGAGTTAAATTGGCAAGGGCACTGAACTAAAATATAGAATTATATACAAGTATATTGGAGGCACAGGTATAATAAAATATAGAATTCTTCACGAGCACAACTTCTTATATCAGATGTATCCACCTTGTAAATTATCCTTATATCCTCCATGTATAGATACATGCATAAATACATTATAGAATGCACTGAAGAAAATAGGTGTAGTTCAGTCAACCACTTAACTGGAACAAGAAATTTTGTGCTCAATTTTGTCCAAGATCTGGGACAGTGAAATATTCATCGTCGTCATCTGAAATCTCAAATCTAGGCTTCTTATAGGGCATGTTGGATTTGGCGGGTCTGTTTGATGTGATACTGGTTGATGGAGATATCGGCAGTTGAGGAACTTCAGCTGCTGTCAAAACCTCTTGAGGAAGATGTTCACCAGAAAGGACCATGTCGGGCAGCCATTCGAACTCTCCCAGATCGAGCTGCTCTTTCTGCACAGTGAAAGAACACAAATGTTAAAGATAATGTGATGAAGTGAAGTAGCCTGGGAGTCTTCAAGCTTTACCAACACATATGGGTATGAGGTATAGCTTTTACCTTTTGGGGAGATGAGTCAAAGTCTGTAAACCGTAAAAAATCATCAACAGACCATTGAGAGGTAATGCTTGATGACTGTTGTACCGGTACTTTCGTGGAAGTTGGTTGTGTGCTCTGATTTGGTGGCTCTAAACGTCTTTCTTCAATGTCCTTGGTGCAACTCGCGCTTAGCCCCACTCCAATTCCAGTTGCTAGAAATCTCTGGTGATAAGCAGAAAGGCTACCAGCTGAATGGATTGGTTCATCACAGTCATGGCAAAATAGGGCCCTATCTTCAACGCAGAAGATCAAAGCTGACTTTTCCTGCAAGTATTGAAATTGAAGAATTGGAAGGGACAGAATAGTTAGTCATGTAAGAATTCAAGGATATACTGAGGCTCAGTGAAGATCAAATCACTTGAAACTTGTTTACAAACCAATAAAACACATAGGCAACACGTATTACACTATTGATATCATTTTCCTCTTAGATCCTCTCAATTCCTTTTTTTTCACCCCAATTTTTCTTATGTTTAACTTCGTTGTAAGTATCCTAAAAAGTACACTAGATCAAATCCATCAAGAACATAATAGTTTAGCATAATATCTTGACAGTCAACCAATAAGTATATGCAAAAAGAAAAAATAATTCATCCCGAATGTTGGATACAATTCTTCAAAAGTTGGGTATCTCAATTTACATACTCTCATTTTGACCATCAAAAACTAGACTTAGATTCCCTTCACTTTCCAAATGTACCGATACAAGTGTTAGCACCATTGTGTAATTGAATCTAAGAAAGCACGACGAGAGTGCGGGTGGAACATGCTATACTTGATGAGGACATGTGAGAAGCAAGGTTTATACTTGACAAGGATATTTAACTACATGTTATATCAATGTATGAAGTTGCTGCTGTACTAAGTATTAAAGCTTTTAAACATGGCATGTTGATATATTTGAGACTATATGTGAACGCCCTCGCCTACTCTTTTGGGTTTCGACAACTTACACTACTGAGATCCATACTCATTACCCTTTAACCAACTTATGACTTGACAGGGTACACCATTAAGCTAAAGGTATTAGAACCCAGACACAGTGATACCTCGTGCAACGTGCTTTCCCAGAGTGTTGGCCAGACTGACTTAGCTGTAATGAGAGATACTCTAAATCTAGATAAGCAAAATTGGTACTGAGCCGAAATACTATATCCTCTAAGACCATTCCATTTTAGCACACATGAAACAAGATGAAGCCGCACGTGTTTGAAGCTTGTCCCGCTTAATATCCTACTCTATGCCATCACAAGGTTGCCTCTACCCGTTCATAGGGACTAATTGATGTCTGTCTGTAAACAAAATGCTTAGACAAATGCTTGTGGATATGTATGTTTACTATCTTTGCTAGCTATGAGACAGCGTTTTCATTTCAGGTAGCGAACCTTGGGCCGTGTGCCTTAGTTACACGCACCAGGTAGACATTCTTGAGATTTTGAAGACCATCGAACTTATGCATAAACTGACTTTTCACACCAATCAATGGTTAAAGCTGGCATACACCATGAAACACAATACTAAAGATCCATTATAAGCTACTTTGGTTACAAGTAAGTCAAAGTCTTCCTCTTTTAGTTCATCTTGGTAGTCAAAAGTGTTGAGATAGAAAAAGATGCTCTTACTTGCAAAGATTTGCTTTAGGATAGTTAAGATATATGAATTTTCCACGCCAAATCTATGATACAGATAGATTAAACCGGACTCTAATGACGGAAGGGAGTTCAAAAATCCAATGCAGCATAAAGAAATCAAATCAAAGTTGTAGATTACTCGGCATATGTCACAAGGAGGCAGCTTGTTGGAGAGACACTGGAGTAGAAGCCTCTGGTGCTTGCTAGCAAGCTTGTTCGCAGCATGCACTTCTATGTCGCATTTCGCGCAAAGTGCAGCCTCATCCGCACAACAAATCACTGTAGCTGGAGCTTTCTCACACACATCACACTGGATCTTCATCTCCCCTTAAGCAAGATCCCCAGTTTCTTTATCAAGACCCTAATCTTTTTGCTGCTTCCCAAAAGATAACCACTCTTTATACCGTATCTTCTCACTGCAGAACTTTAAGACAGCAAGAAAGATGCAAACTTTAACATAGAGAGATACCCACTGCGATTCACTTACAGTGCTAAAAAGAGTACATGAAAAACCCGAAATGGTCAAACTAAATAGAACTGTAAACAAAAACAAGAAAATCCTGAACACTCAACAGGAAATGTTGAGTTGGAACAAAAGTCTAGTAGGAGAAAGAATAATAAGGTAAGATTAGGAGAAGATACTATACTAGAAGCTTAAATGAAGATGTGTAAGGGCACAAAGTAGTTACAGAGGAAGGGCCGATTGGCGGAGAATCCGTCAGGTGAGTTCGGAGGATAAGGCTTTGGATTTTACAAATAAAAATAAAAAACTCTGAAAGATACAGCAAAGCCCCGTGGACCAAAGCAGCCACCGATTACCGAAGGTGTGGCTGTGGTGTGTTTAAAGCTTGTCTTTTGTTTGGGACCAAGTACTGATTACTGAAAGCCCCTGTGTACTTCCATACATTGATCGCGCTTTTTTCTTCTTTATCCAAATCCCAAAATATCTATGAAGTACGAACTCAGGCCACAGCTTGAGTTATTAAGAATCTCCTAATACTAAACACTGAACAAAGTACCTGTCAAGTTCATATTTTGATATTAAAGTTAATTGGCGACAGAGACAGTTCTTGCTTATCATTCAAAGAGTGGCAGCTGGATCAACTTGCAATCATGCAAAAAAAAGTACGGTATGGAAGGTCTAGAGAAACGATTTCAGTCCGCCAAATAGTTGCAGCATTTGATAACTAAATCTCAATTATCCAATATGAGCAGTGACAATTCGTCATTAGACATGTCAGTTGCCACATCATCCTAGCATGCATATTACATTTTCATATCAACTTTTACCGTAGGACGGCTACATCATCAATAGGTCCCACCTATTCCATGTTAATATTTTTCTCAAGTTAGACCGTTCTATAAGGTCAATTAATCTAACTCCAATCTTGCAAGCAAGTTTCTTTATTTTTGTGTTTTTAAGTCTTGTTATTAAGGAATTTTCTGTTGTGTGCTTTATGCATACTTTCAAACTTTATCAATGTAGTCCTCAACTAATTAATACCATCTTTGATGGGTCTAATTATAATTTGTATGCTAAGAAAATGTGTGACTATCTCAAAGATAAACTATTTTGGTATATTGTTACTTAAAAAAATACTCAAACCTATTCGAAGGCCAAATGAATTAGATTATACATTTATAGAACATCTATTATCTTAGGATGTTAAGAATCATCAAATTTGACATAGTTTCCTATACCTACCCTAAAGTAATCTAGCTTATTTTTTGACATTTTGAAGGTATCAGATCTTTTAAAAGACTATTATTTTGTATTTAATGATATTAATTAATTTCAACTTTATAGACGACTTTGTTGCATGCAATAATGACCTAGTCAAACTATTCATAGTTGTATGTTTGAATTACAAGAGTTTTAAGATCAGCTGGCACTTGGAGACTCTACTTTGCTTAATGCGTAAGATGTTACTATATATATATGCTAATCTTCATGATCGAAAGCATATTTGACACCTATTGATGACTCTTAAAAATGAGTTTGAGTCCATCAACTGCTCACTTCTTCATTAAAGATCTCTTCTAAGCTTTAATATAGCAATCAAAGAACTAATTGTAGAAGAAACCTAACTAAACACCATTTAAATGAAGAAATCTATTCTATTTGAATGGTGAAATCTATTCTATCTATTAATGTTTTTATCTATTCTATCTGTTAATGTTTTCTTGTCACTCATACCTTCTTTTATTAGACTTGTACCTCCCAAAACACAACTAAGAAGAAGGTTTGCTAAATTTTTCTCCATTATTATTTGTCTTTCAATGTAGCTCATATGATTATGCTTTATTCGCCCACAAAAGACCTCAAGGATATACTCATCTTCTCCTTTATATTGACGACATCATAATTATTGATGACAATACTTAGAGAGTTTTTTTCCTTCTCAAATCCTTTTTACATCAATAGTTTCGGATGAATTGAGTAATATGAGTTGATTTTCAAGTCTCAAAGTTTCATTTTTAATGAATTTGGCTATTATCTATCATATGCAAAATATGCCACTGATATTATCTCTTTTGTTAATATCACGAACACATTCGCTTAAACCCAACGTCCATCTTTCTGCTACTAATGGGACTCTCCTTAACTGTACTACTATTTATTGCTAATTAGTTATGCAAAATATGCCACTGATATTATCTCTTTTGGTAATATCATGAACACATTCGCTTAAACCCAACGTCCATCTTTTTGCTACTAATGGGACTCTCCTTAACTGTACTACTATTTATTGCTAATTAGTTAGAAGTCTTGTATAGCTTGTTGTCTCTCGTCCTAGTATTAATCATATTATTCACATTTTTTGAAAGAAAAAATAATTTTGTATTAACCCAAGCTAAACTTGACAAAAAAATACATCATAAAGGCATAAGACCTTAATTACAATATCAACAACTGAGAAGAGCTAATCCCATATATATTATCGAGATATGTAGGAGAAATCAATGTGAAAATCACTCACGAAACCTGTCACAAAATCAACATAGAGAAGGAAAAATGCAAGATGCCATACAAAACCTATTAGCCACAGTAACATGGTTAGTCTTTCACACTCGATGCTGCCATACATAGTCAACAATCAAATAACCAACAAAGAAAACAACCAACATTTACCATAATAACGCATAGTGGAGAACGCCATTTCCCATAATCTCTTGTCAACAGACATTCCAACGTCCCCTCATACTTGAACTAAGGCGGAGATGTTTTTCTTTGGCTAAAAGGAGTTCCCTTATCTAGGAAAAAATGTTGCCAGCTAGTTGTTGCATTTCCGTCACCTTTCTGGTATACAATTGTCGATTTCGCTCCTTTCATATATAATAGATTGTGCAGCAAAAAGCAGTTTAGTGAACAACCTCATCTTATCGTAGGTGACTGATCATGTTTGTAGTCCACTGCACTACGTATTCCCAATTATCTTGGGGTATAATCCTTGCATAATATGCTAGATTTTGCTCCAAATAATAAGTGAAAAATGACATTGAAAAAATAAATGGTTACAGGTTTCACATTCTGTTGCACATAGACATCAAGTGGCATCAAAATTGGTGTCATTTCCATACCATCGAGCTTTCATTTTGAGCCTATCTTTCATTGCAAGCCAACATATAAAGGTTGACTTTGGGGATAATGTGTTTCACCAGATAGTTTCAAACCAAATGACTCTAGGTAGCAACACCTTAAATGGATTGTAACATGATTTATTAGAAAATTCCTTGAAGCAGGTATCAGTCCATATAATTATACCCTCCTGCCTAGTTGGTGTAGAATCAGGGAGTAGATTAATAAGGTTAGCTGCCCCACGAAAGTTGTAAACCGAACGACCAACAAATATTATGGAGCTTACTCTTATTTGAATACTTATTTGGAGTAGCAAATGTAGAAGTTCATGCCTGTAGATAAGCAGACTCATCTTTTTTAGGTTCCGATCATGCATATCTCATGCATATCATACAAAATATATATCAAATATAGGTAGTGAAAATAAAACAGAACCTTAAAAACTAGATCTACTCATGCATATAGATATAGAAACACAAAAACATGAAATGTAAAACGTTTACATACCTTTATGATGATCTCCTTTGTTCTTTAATCTTCTCCGTGTTGGGTTATCGTAAACCACAATGATCAATGTAGACCATCTCTAATGAAAGTCTATACGAAGATAAAAGGATGAAACCTTGTTAGGAGATGACTATAATTCCTTTTTTGTGCTAACAAAGACAAGAACTCTTGAGAGAGTTAGAGAGAAAAAGTGTGTGTGTGTAAGAAAAAGAACCTTTCTTTTTTTTTTCATGTGTCTTACACAAGATATACGAAAATGATCTCAATTTTCTACACCATTTGGCCTTCCATAACCCCCATCACTAATGGAAAGTTATGGGAAGTTAATGGTCATGGATAACATACCTATAACACCTGCTGCTCTAGCTAATTGTCCACCTTTTCCAAGTGTGATTTCTATGTTATGTATGGTCGTGCCTAAAGGTATATCGGTTGAAGTAGATTCTTCTTTTTGATCAATCACAACCTCTTCCCAAATTGTACAAGCTTCTTCCAAATCACACAACTTTATGGGTGTAGATGACGATATCTTCTTCATATAGATAGATATAGGATCTATGGAGCAATTAATTAAAAATACATTTTGTGCAACAGCCCTTCCTATCTGATAAAAAAGGATCCCATGATCCTATATCGATCTTACCTAGGATCGCAAATCCCAAGTTTGTCTATGAAGGGCATATCTAATTATATTAGTGTCTATAATTGATTTCTTATTTGTAATACTAATCGATAGGGCCTCATTGGTAAGTACTACAAGATTTCCAGCCTAGTTGATCCTGATTCGACAATAAATTATATATATTAAACTCTATATATTATGTGGATAAACAAGATAGGAATTCTTTACAATGACATTGTAAATCAATTGAAAGGGATGTAAAGCAACTTGGTAACACATTTGTTTTGGGTACAAAATATCACGAGTTCAAATACTGTCATCCCTACCTATTACTGACTTTGCCTCTGAGCAATAACAAGGGATCAACTAAGATCAATTAAAACGAGACATACCTAATCTTGAATTTTTATCATACTCTGTATGACAGTAGAAGCATTCAAGATATAGTAAAAAAAGAATCTTTTTCCTTACAGTCTTCTTTTTTGTGATAAGAAGGCACTCTTAGTTCAATTTGGTAGAACGTGGGTCTCCAAAACCCAATGTCGTAGGTTCAAATCCTACCCTACAGAGCGTGATTATGTTTGTATTTTGTTAAGCCGAAAAATTATAAGGAAAAAATGGAATAACAATTTCAATTTGAACTCCTGTGGATTAAAGAAGAGATGAGGTCAAAAAAAAGAAGGCATTAAATTAATCATTAATCAAAGGTCCAATTGATCACCACATCTGTATTGTAAATATGCAGTTGCAAATAATCCAACTAAAGTAATAGCAATTAGACCTAAGACAATTTCAAATAGAAAAACTTCAATCATTTCTTTTTGTTTAAAAATGAAAAAGAGGGGGAATATATATCCTTAAACATTAATCCATATTGCCCAGAAATCTCAATAACCAAAAATTTAAAATTGATATGGTAAAGAACTAGAAAAGATAATAGTTTGAATATTGCAGAAAAATCTCTTTTTTAAGGTATTTTTGCTCATTTCTATTAATTTCAAATAAGTCCTATCTTGCTTAGACCAATACATAGAACTAAGGTTATAGTTAAAGTCGTTGATGGAAAACTGAAATAACTAGTTATAGTAGGCATGAAGAGGCTAAATGAAATAAACTTTTTTTTATACATATGGAGTTGTAAAGCAATTCCCTAAGTTCAATTTTTTGAAAGATAGGAGGGTAAAAAAAAACAATTGAAAGTTTTTAATTTATCAATCATTATAAATTATAATTATAGACGTTACTACGAAAAAAAGTAATAAATATAGTATAGATAGAAAAAGAAAGTAATTCATCATCCATGACATCTACCTATCCTCCTATGATTTCGAATCAAAAGATTCCTTAGATAACTCTTGAAAAAGAAAATTGAAAATAAAATAAAATAGAAAACAAATATTAAAACACTAAAATATTAATAATAACATTTGTATAACTTAATTCAAAGAAACTATTGATTCTCTCCCAATTGGTTTTACCGTAAGTGCGATGATTTACTTCATGGGCGAGGTCTCTGGTCCAAGTCCAAGATGACCCAACTACGTCAAAGAAAAGAATAGAAGAAGCATCTGATTCCTTCATGCATGCTCCACTTAACTTGGGGGGGATATAGCTCAGTTGGTAGAGCTCCGCTCTTA
Source organism: Erythroxylum oxycarpum (assembly GCA_025629785.1). Lineage (NCBI taxonomy): Eukaryota > Viridiplantae > Streptophyta > Magnoliopsida > Malpighiales > Erythroxylaceae > Erythroxylum > Erythroxylum oxycarpum. The sequence goes on along the minus strand of JAOTAZ010000001.1, from coordinate 19,938,458 downwards.
TAATTAGGTCGTTGCGATTACGAGTTAGATGTCTAATTGTCTGGGCGATAATGATAGTATCTTGTACCTGAACCTGTGGCTCACTCTTTCCTAATGAATCGCCTTCTTTTTGCCACTAGATTTTCCAATCAAATTCGTCGTAACACTCATAATGATCAACTTTACGAAGATCCCATGACCATGAATAACATGCATTAATGGAAGTTATAGGAAGTTAATGAATATGAATAACATGCATTAATGAAAGCCAACAACACTTGTTTTTAATCCAGTCCATGCAACGTTTTCTACCACGATCACATCGTGATACAAACCCAAACACTCTCTCATATCTTGAATCACCATTTTAGACTATTTTACTCATCCTTCGGATCTCTTATAAGTGTGACCCATTAGGCTCCCGGTTGTGTTGACCACTTGAATTAACACTTAATTCAAGTAAGTCAAGAACGGTATCTAGCAATATGTCATGACCCCCAATTGACTGAAAAGTCAGTGGTTTGACTACAAACCCTTCCATATGCAATGATGCCATGCAATTCGTCCTTTCACCATTTATACCCGATTTGGCTCAAAGTATGGTCAAAGTGTCAACTCCCACTAGACTTACTACATCACATCTTGTCAAGAGGATCTCATTACTCTATGTATCATTGAAGACTCTCTTCATAACACATATCTGCTCTGGCCAGAGACTTCCGAGTAATGACCCTGACAAGAGGTCGTGAGTATCATCTCCTTCTATAAGAGTGGTGAATCCTTTATTGGCTACTCAATTACCTCCGAATACCTCAAGTTGTACCCAATCACCACCTTGTGAGTAACCCCTACGAGGAACTGATGAATGGAGTCAAAGCACAAGATCAGTATCTGAGATATCCTTGAGCACCTTAAGTCAAAGAATATTTACACCATTGCTATGATGAGACTATCATTGACACTGGAATAGAATATCCATATGATTATCTCATAGTAGGTCAATCCAATATACTTACTACCCTTAGTAAGTATCCACAGGTTAACTTTAAACAACTTATATCTACAACTTATGAGATCTAATGTTTCATCTAATTAAAGAGTATAAGATATTCCATCTTGTTAATCCTATGACTAAGGAAAGTTTAGGTACTAATATAATTACACATGATAGGAACTCATTATCATGATTTCCTCCATGTTATGTTTTGTATCAAGGACTTCATTAAATTAATTTAAGATCAACATTAAATCCATAAACGTATGAACATCGAAATAATGAAAATATCTTTATTAATCATAAAATGATTTGTACAATAAGTGCTAAAGGTGATTGCCTTTAAAGCACTTCTCTAACAAACTCCCACTTACACTAAAGTCAATCGCCTTGATATCTAATATCATAGGTATGTACATGTGACACAAAACTCTTTTAGGAAATAGGCTTAGTCAATGGATCAGTTATATTCTGATCGGTGGGAACTCTCTCTATCTTGACATCATTTCTGTAATATCCCATTACCCATGTTAAGACCAGAATAGTGTATACAAGAGTTTATTGAGAGGTTAGAAAGTGTATTTCATATTCATGCATAATATGGCATGCACACACACGTGAATATTGAATTTTGCACACATTTAAATGATTGTACATGCATTCATTGGCATTTTTCAGGTATAATTGATTTATAAATGTGATTATATTGAGAATTGTGGTTTATATGTGTTGAAAACTAATTTGATGATAATAATTATTGATTTGAAATTTTTCTTAAAATTTAGGAAATTTTTTGAAATTTTAGGCATTTCTAGATTAGAAAAAATGCCAAGCGATAAGACGATTGATAAATAGTAGTAGAAATAAGAGTCATATAATAGTGAAGAATTTTATAGATGACTTTGGGATTTATTGATAAATGTCACTGAAAATTTAGAGACAATTGGAGCAAAATTTGGAGATGATTGGTGTTGGACCCTGAACTTTTGGTGGAATTAGAAATATTAAAATAAATTCAATGAGCGTTTTTGTATATGAATTATGTTATAGATGTTGTATGCTTTAAGGAAATTGATGAGAAAAAAGAAGTTATTGGTTTTGATGACTTTGAAGATTAGTTTTGGTTATGAAAGTTTAAGTGAATGAGATGATTGAAATGGAAGTTGAAAATCAAGAAATAAAAAGTGAAAGTGTAAAATTTTGAAGAAATTAGAAAGTTT
>JAOTAZ010000001.1:19918214-19932998 GCA_025629785.1 Erythroxylum oxycarpum | reverse complement strand
ACCTTGATTCAATCAATCCTTTTCAAAACAACATCAAAAGCTATAACTTTCATGGAGACATAAAAAGAAATGTGTTAGGAATTTATGGGTTCAAGAATCACTTCATTTAGAAGTCGGATAACAAAATTATGGCCGAAAGAATCAAACAAGATTTGGTCCTCAATTATATTGAACCTGTCTTAGGAAAATTGACATAACTTTCAATATAGATGTCGGATCAAGATCATTCTTGGATGGTTTGAATAAAGACTTCAAGACATAAAACTTTCATGAAGATCTCAAAGACAAATTCGATCATCTACAGTCCAAATGGGAACAGACGATATGATGTCACTTATAGATAATGTGACATCATCAGACGATACAGGATTGGAAAAATTGCCATAACTTTCCCTACAGATATCAGATTAAGGTGTTCTTTGCATGGTTTGAAAGAAGACTTCAAGATACTACAACTTTTGTGAAGACCTTGAAGATAGATTCTATCATTTGGAAGGTCAACACTTTGACCAGACGATTCAAGAAGGACAATGCACAGAAGAAGCGGAGGGTCAACTGTAGAGAAAACAGAAAGCAGATGAGTGATTACAAAGCAGACGAATGTGGAAAAGCTGACAACCGCGGAAAAGCTGACAATCGCAAAAAAGCTGACAAATGGGAAGAAGCTGACAAGAGCGGAAAAGCTGACGAATGCGGAGAAGTAGACGAATGCGGAGAAGCAAACGAATGCGGAGTAGACGAATGCCATAAAGCAGACGAATGCAGAGTAGACTAATGCTACAAAGCAGACGAATGCGGAACGGACGAAGGCAGAGCAGACAAATGCGAAACAAATGAAGGCGGAGAAGACGAATGCTACTAAGCCGACGAATGCGAAACAACAGACGAATGCCACAAGGTAGACGAAAGTGGAATAGACAAAGGCGGAGCAGACGAATGTGGAATAGTAGACGAATGTCACAAGGCAGATGAAGGCGAAGCAGACGAATGCCACCAAGCAGACGAATGCCACAAGGCAGAAAAATACAGACCAGACGAAGACAGAGTAGACGAATGCCACCAAGCAAACAAATGCGGAACAGCAGACGAATGCCACAAGGTAGAAGAATGTGGAACAGACGAAGGCAGAGCAGACGAATGCCACAAGGCAGACGAATGGAGTCAACTTAAGACGATGCAAAGTCTTAGACGAAATGACGTCATCACAGACGAAGCTTCTTTTATAGATGATACAACTTTAACACTCCTAAGCATCTCCCTTTCTAAGGACCATGACTTTTAACTCCTATGCCCAAACATTTCATACTATGTACCGCTAGAAAGCTAGTAAGATAAGCTACAACTTTATAGAAGGCAACTTTGACTAATTTAGTGTAAATTAGTCCAATTTTTCCCCTGAAGTCAGAACATGAACTTTACATTCCTCCGCCAATGTACTACACCCAATTCTCAACTTCATGAAAAAAATTTAAGATTTTTAAAGATAGAATTTAAATTTGATATCTTCATAAGAAACGTAGCCATATGTTTCTAGTTTAATCCAAATTAAGAATCATCTCGTTTGGATAACTAGAGAAAAAGTTGTGGCTAAAAGATTGAAGCATACTTAGTGAACATTTTCCAGATCAACTACCAATTTGTTTCAAAATCTTTCCTTAACACAACTCATACCAAGATCACCTTTTCTACTTCATTTACTCCTCATTCTTAACTTTATTTCAATTCAATATCATCCATAAAGAAATTATAGTCCATGATTAATCATGAGCACTAATAACAGAACATACACATAAGTACATATCCTTCATCAACTTACTACACATATTCAACTTCATTTTTGCTTTCATTTCACTTTTAACTTTCACCTTAATTCTTCCCATTTCATAATCTCTAATCCACCAAAGCACCAAAGCAAAACATGTGAAATGTTCAGAGTCCAACATGCCCCCCCCCCCCCTTTCTTCCCATCTTCAGGCGTTGAACAAGACATCGAGTGATCGAGTCGAAAGTCAAGGCATCACTCCAATTTGCATATTTTGTTTTTTGAAGCTAAATTTTGTAAAACATGGCTTTAGTCACATTTTGAGCGATTCTAGTTATGTAAACTTGGTATTTTTGGACTATGATGTATTTGTGGCTTGAAATGCCTACTAAAGCGTTGTAAACTCTTATCTTTTGATGTGAATGAAATACATATACATTTTGTTTGTTTGTGGCTTTTCAAGTCTTTACATTGCTATTTTCAATTTTTCATAAGGGTAGGAATTGTGTTCTAAATTCAAGGGAAAATCTGAAATAATCTAGGTAGAACTAGTAAAAATTATCTTCTTGAAGTTGTAGATGATCCTTCTAGCTTTCCAATGATATAAAGTTTGTAATTTTTGGATATCGAAGTGGAAAGATATGATTATTATAAGTTATGATGTTGCATAGGATGTGTGTATAGGACAACTATGGTAAATGATGGAAAATTGTGATTTTTGATGAACAAAATGGGTTGAGGAAGATTATGAGTGAATATGATGTTAGATTGGATGTAAGAAGCATTGGAGAGGATTTGAAGGGGTTTAGGGAACCCCTATATCCGTTAGATGGACTTTAGGTCTATTAAATGGACCTTCTTGGGTGAAAAAGGACCCCCAGTCTCGTAATGTCCGTTAAACGAACCTTCTCAGGTGAAAAATGGCTCCTAAGTCTGTCTATATCCATTAGGCAGATATGTATGTCTGTTTAACAGACATTTAAGGGACAACTATAGTAAATCACAATTTTGACCCCTTTAAATGGTCAAATCTCACTTTGTGGTCTTCATCAAAGTTGTAGATCTAGAAGTTTTCTTTCAAACCGTCTAAGAACAAACTCAATCAGACATCTCTATTGAAAGTTATGTCAATTGCGCCAAGATAGGTACAATATGATTAAGGATATAAACATGTTCGATTCTTTCAGGCATAACTTCCTCATCCGACCTTCAAATGAAGTGATCCTTGAATCAATAGATTCCTAACATATGTTTCTATCTCTCCGTAAAAATTAGTATCTTTTAGAGTTAATTTGAGAAAGTTTGATGGAGAGAAAGTGAGGGGTTGGTTGGGAGAGCAAGTTTGGGGTATGAACACACTTTGGCTTTTTAAGCATATCTTGATCTGTAAAGCTCCGAATGAGATGATTCTTACCTCAAAATAAACTAGAGACTTAGAGCTACAATTTTTTTGAAGAAGTCAAATTGTAATTTTAGGTGATTGACTGGTGTGGATACACCACCCTTGTGGGATGATGGCTAATAACCCTACCAGGTAATAAGTTCAAAGTTTATGACTCCGAATGTTGGGCTCAAGAAATAGGGTCCAACATAGTTGATCTACACTCAACTACTATTATTTCTTTTTTGGCACATATATCATTTCATGGTGTAATAAGAAACAAATACTTATCTCTAGCATTAGTATGAAAACAAAATATCGAATTCAAGATATGATTATTTCAAAATATGAGTATTTCCTCTTGTTATGTAACTCCCCTCTTTTGTGATAATTATAATATTACGCAAATTGCTCATAATAATTTTTTTATGAGTGTATCAAATATATTAAGATTGATTATCACCTTATACGATATTATGTTAAGCACTATTTAATTTGTTTCTATTTTATCACAGTCTCAAATCGCAGATATTTTCATCAAATCTAATCCATTTTATCAATTTTAAGAACTTATTTCTAAACTCAAGATGTCTAGTTTCTTACCACTTTGAATTTAAGAAGGTATATTAATGTATATAACATACGTATATGTTATGTATATATAAAATATTGTGCAATAAGTAACATTAGCATATTTTTATTGTATTCTTGTGTATATAAATAACCCTTTCTATAATAGTTTTGACACACCAAAATACAAAACATTTTTTACTCAAAACTCTTCTTCTTTCTACACATATAAATCATCATACATTTTTTACTCAAAACTCTTCTTCTTTCTACACATATAAATCATCATAGTAGATCAAAATAAAACTTTGGTTAGTTAAGTTTACTTTGGTGTTAGTGGAACTCATTAGCAAGCCAGAGCACTAGCAATTTGTTCCTTAAGGTTCTTGAATTAAGAAGCTTTACGGGTAACTTCAGATCACCTATTTAATCATTTCAGTCAAAGGTCCTAGACAATCAAAGGGGGCATTTCTGACTATATGCAAGTGCAGATGATGGTAGACTTTGTCAACAATCAACACTTGACTTAGACCAAAGCAATTTGTAAAGTCGTGCATATGAGGTTTATGTTGACTGACTTGTGAAGTTTACTCACGACTTTGGATCTTTGATCCAGTCTTACGCAATCAATCTTATATAGTACTTCTGATCATTGAAACAAGCAAGTTCTATATCTTCTTTAGTACTCACCATAAACTTTGCATCCTAAGTACATACATAGATATAGAATGGATACCTGTGGAACCATACAAAGGCCTAGTATCGTCTCAGCATCTCCGTCTGTTCAGCAAGCCTACGAACACGAAGATGAAAACGGGAAGCATGATCAGGACTTCACTCGTCCAGAGTTCAAACTGGTATGCCCCTTTAAGATCCCTTCTAACCCAGATGCAGCTGCTCTACGAATTATGAGAAACTTGAGCCATTTCCGGTTATACTATGCTCACTTTGTGTGGATAGTACTGTTCATTACCCTTATTCCACAACGCAAGGTTTCGTTGATTTATATGGTGATCATCACGTATGTGGCTTCGCTGTACCTATTACTACTTCGAGCCCTACCTAGTTCTGTATTTCTTCACAGGGTTATTGACAAACGACTAGTGCTGTGTGTTCTAGCCTTTATTGCCATGGTTGGACTCATCGTCACACAAGCTGCAATACATCTTGTGCTCACCTTAGCTGCTACGATACCAATTGTATTAGTACACGCAGTTTTATGGGTTAATGTTAATGTTGATGGTGCAAGTGACATGGCTCCTCTTCTTCAGGAGTCAAGGGACATGGTGTGATCGAAATCTTCTTGTTTTTTTTAACCATCTTTCTCTTTTATGAGATGGAAAAATAAATGGTAATTGATCTTGTGTTTTGTTGACTTGGACTCATACCAAATGTTGATGAATTGTGTCTCCATGTGATTGGAAATTCTGGCAGAGTAATTATGATGGATCAATTTATAATTAATTGCAGATGTTTTAATTATGAATTAGGACTCTTGTTATCATTAACTTTATTACACTGATACTATGGTTTTTTTATATATTAATTACATATGTATATCAACTATTTATTGACAATTTAAGTTTGGAGCTTCCTGGGGACATTGAAATGGTCTATAAGGATATACACATAATATCTATATCTATATATTGAAATTTTACCCAAATTGTAAAACAGATAACTTTGGAATTTTACAATAAATTTTAACTTATAAACTTAAACTGCCTCACGTTAAATAGAGCATTTTTTGATCATACAGGCAATTACTCTGATGAGTCGACCAAGGACGTGGTAACAAGCAATTTGAAAATTTCAAACAAATTAGAGGGTATTTCAGTAATATCAGCTCTTCCTCAAACAGTGAATGTAGTCTAACATATAAATACAATCCCTGGCGTATCTGTGCCTTGTACGGAGACTCCCAGAAAATTTAGGAATCTACCAAGAAGCCCTGGAGCTTGAGGTAAGAAATCCGCACAATTCTTTCTCCAAAGCCCTCTGGTAAAGTTGAGTTGTTTTCATTCCATTCTTGTTCCCGAGATAGAAATCTGAATTTTCAGGAACATTGCAGAAGGACAAATTTTGTCTTTGGGTTCTAAAAACGATATCTTTTTACTGTTGAGTTGGTCAGATGTGTGAGATTTCTCATTTTTGAGGGATTTAATTATGTGGGTATCTTGGAATTTTGGATTTTGAAGTGTTTTCTGATAAAGTTATATTGTTTGTGAAATAATACACCATTGTTTGAGCTTGGATGGACCTTCATTTAACGCTACTGTAGTGGAAAAAGAATCCCTTTTTGATATTCCTGGATTCGTATTTAGGGTTGCCACGGATGGGGAAACCATTGTTTTATGAGATCTTGGAAAAACCAGCTACAAGTTTGATAATAGCACTATGTGGTGCCATATGGTTCTACATACAGAAGAAAAACATTGGGTACTCGCATGTCGGTTTATCTTATGAAAATGCTGTAGAAGGTCATCATTGGAGAATAATTACTTCAGCTTTTTCACATATTAGCGTTATTCATCTTGTTTTCAATATGAGCGCACTCTGGAGTCTTGGGGTTATAGAACAGTTGGGCCATATGGGACTTGGAGTGGCATATTATCTACATTACACACTTGTGTTGGTTATCTTATCTGGAGTTTTGGTCTTGGGTATGTATCATATATTGATACAGAGATTCAAGGTAGAATATTTCCGGAGGGTGACGGCTGTTGGGTATTCTTGCGTTGTCTTTGGCTGGATGACCATTCTTTCTGTAAAGCAACCGTCTTCAAAGTTGGACCTTTTTGGGTTTCTCTCGCTTCCAATCAGTTTTGCTCCTTTTGAATCATTGATTTTTACATCAATTATTGTCCCACAGGCTAGTTTTCTTGGCCATTTATCTGGAATAGTTGTCGGTTATGCTATTGCTTGGGGTTTAATTCATGGGATGAACAATTTCTGGGCAATCTCAATGCTCGGGTGGATTGTTGTTGTGTTTATCTTAAGTTTGAAGCGGTCTGGTGCATACGATTTCAACTTTCTGGAGATTGAATCTGTAACAGATCCAACATTGCCTTCTGTGAGGTTTCTTGGGAATGGTAGAACCTTACAGATGAGTGTACTTCCAGTTGAAGGCGTTGAAGTTGTTTAACTTTTTGTAAAGGTCTAATCCCTTTATGCTTATGTTGGCTTGACCTTTGATAGTCTTTATGGTGTTCAGTTCTGCCTTGTACATCTACAATGCTACACGTTGGTTCTTCCTGGTAGTCAGAGTTATTTTGGATACTTGCTTCTACAGTAATAGAATGTAGGTGCACTTTTTCTTAAATCAGACCGGTGGATGCGTGGCTGTGGCACCTCAGCATAGTTGCTGAAGTTTACGTCCATTATGTTCCCTTATACTTTGGTTGTTTTTGTGATATGTTTCTTCTTCTGTGTTTACATATGAATTTCTTTTATCTTTTGGATCCTTTACGTTTTAGTTCTTTTTAGAGTTATCACCCAAATTTCAGGTAGTCATACTACTCGGATTCAGATAGACCTTTTGAATGAAAGAATGAACTTATCAAACAAAAGGCATTCTTTCTGTTTGTAGTTTCCTTTTTATCAGCAGTAAGTCCAGTGATAAGTTTTAATCTGGATTTGAGTCGCATATAATGGCATCTCTGACTATTGTGGTTACTGGGCCAACCATACCAATGAAAATATGTCGTGCATTCATCTGTATCAGTTCTTTCATTGCGATCTGTAATATACTCACTTGTTGAAGTGCATGTACATTAGACATCCACACCCAGTTCAAATAACTACATACCATACACTTGAATGCTTACCAATTTCTGTCATTTATTTAAAGGTCTGGTTCACCTTGAGTCTCTTCATTCTCCTTGGTATGGCTGAATAGAAGCCTACCCTTTACCTTCTTCCATTTTTTCTTGATATGAACTTGAATAGGCGGCAGTAACTCACGCCCTCGTTTCTTTGGGGTTTATGTCAGTATAAATGAAATGGATTTGGAATTCTTAGACAAATTATTAGCCGTAGAATTTAAGGGTTGATTCTACTTCTATTTCTCGTTTTATTTTATTATATATATATATATTAATAATAATAACTATATATTAAATAAAATTTAAAGAGGAAATAGGAATATGAAAAACAGAAATAAAAATAAAAATAATTTTGTGGTTTTTTATAATATTAAAAACTGAATCAAAATTACAAAATTCAAATAAATAGATTTTTATTAAATTTGAAAATAAAAATAAATAAAAACAAACAAGTGTTAATTTGGCTACTTGTTGCTTGTATTGTGATTCGGTAAATTTTAAGTTTTCCTCCGCTGTTTTGCTCTTTTGTCCTTTACTTCTCTCTGTATGCTTTTATCGCTTTATATATGGTGTTACAAGAGTTTTCTCAGTACCAAATTTATATTGCAAGTTGTGTCTACTCTTTTACACGATAATCTCATTTAGGTTTGCTTAAGATTCGGCCTTACCATATGATCGTTGATAAACTAACTAAATTTCAAACGCTTTATGACCTTCAACTGTTTAACTCTCACACTTTTGAAGATTATTAAGGAAGTACTAAACTAACAGACAACAATAGGAGCATGAAAGAGATATAACAAATGTTAACTTCTATTACTTTCTTCAAAGTATACAAAGGAATATTCATATATGAAAAAACAAGGCTCAAATGAGTTATTTATAGGCACCTCTGGCTTAATAGCAAAATCAGAATCTTAGCTCGATACATCTTATCATAATTAGATTACATTACATTATCTAATAAGATGACATTTTCATCTAAATATTATTTTATCTTATAGAATTTATCTACATTATAACTAAAAAGATAAGAGGTTACATCTATTTAAGAATGATACATCCATATCTATAAAGATATCTACTATTTTCAGATGATTTTCTCATATGGTCTTTATTTTTTAGAGAGATGTATATTTGATGTGATGTTATCTACCACATCATCTAAGATTTCCCTACGATCTCTATCTTTGATTATGAGTCATCCAAGCTCAGAATCTTTCATAACACAATGGTACAGTCTAATGCTTACCCATGTCAAGTTCATTAGTCATGGTCTGTTTATTTAAGCATACATAAGTCCTTAGTCCATTAAGAATTTAGCCTTGATCAAGTTGGTTTGTACAAGGTTTGAAACTCTAACAAAACTTGCACCATGTTTGATTTAAATTGTTTAAGTTACCTTGGACTTTCACATGTCACTATCATGTGTGTAATCTAGCTAACTTTCAATCCAAGGTTTATTTTCAGCTAGCTATGAAATTCTTTCATATGTTAAAGGGCTAACAAACTACCATCATCAGATGAATTCGATAACTTCGTCAAACTAGTCTGAAGGTAATTATTTACTTGATCCTTAAACTACCACAAGGTGGTATCTTTCTTCTAAGTAGCTTCCGTGATCGGCTTTCCTTACTATATTGGAATAAGAATTTAGTCCTCTGATGCTTTTTATGTTGCCTCATTGTTCAATGATCCAAGATCTTCTTCACTTGATTCTCGAATTGTTTTTTCACAATTGGTAGAGGTCTTTTCATCTAACTCCTATTCGAATCTGAGCATTTTTATAATAAAGTTTGAGAAAACTAACATAAAAAGTAAGGCTTATCTTTAATCTCTCGGGAAACTTCAATTTGTATGTCACGTTCCCCCATTTTATTTGGCACTCCAAACAGAGATTCGCACTTTAGCACCAATCCATAATGTAATTGCTTCCTTGAGATCTTTTAAATTTGTGGGATAAGTTTCAACAGTACCTTATCTCCTACGTCAAACTCTAACATTTTCCTCCGCAAATCCGCTTACTTCTTCATCCATTGAGAAGCTTTTCGAAAATTATCCCTCGCTTCATCTAATAACTCTTGCTTCTCCATTGCAAACTTGTCTGTCGCATGACACTTGTCACCTGTCATTTATTGTGCAATCTTGAATGGAGTAAGAGATTGTTGTCCCAAAACTATCTAAAAGGGATTATTCTCTGTAGCAGAAGATTTGTACAAGTTATAGCAAAATTGTTTATTATTAAGTAAACTCAACTAATTACATTGACTTGCACTTACATAATGCCTTAAGTACTTCTCCAATAGATCATTGATCATCTTTCTTGGCCATCTGTTTGTGGGTAATTTGTCATTGAAAACTTTAAATGATATCCCATCATATTAAAAAGGGATATCCAGAATCTCCCCATAAATCTGACATCTCTGTCACTCATAATATCTGTAGAAACTCTGAATTACAGATAAAATTTGTAGCAAACCAGCTTCCTTCTTCTTCTCTAGCTTATCCAACTGATATACAAGACACATCTTGGCATATAGCTCAATGTCATTCTTCATCTTCGGCTAATAGTAGGAATAAGCTAGGAGCATCATCATCCTTTGAACTCCAGGATAACCAGCACACTGTGAGTCATGTGTATCCTTTAATAGTTATTTTTGCAAGCCACTAAAACTTGGCACGTGCATTTAACTATTCTTAGTCATCAACAACCCATTACCATTAAGCCAAAACCTACATACAATACCTTCTTTGACTTGTGAGATTAACTTACAATAGGTGTTGTTTAATGGAGTTGCAACTTTGATTTGCTTCAACAAGTTAGACTCTACCCTAGTAATGGTATACGGCGTCGCAAACACCTCCTTTCGACTCAATATATCTGCCACGTTATTGTGTCTCTCCGATTTATGCTCTCACACAAAGACATATTCAGCAACAAACTCTTGCCACTGGGCTTGCTTCGCAGACAACTTCTTTGGGGTCCTAAAGAATGTATGGGTAACATTGTTGGTAAAACAATGAACCTAGTCCTTAACAAATATATGTCATGTCTCAAGGCAATACACTACTACAAGCATCTCTTTCTCATACGTTGAGTACCTTTTCTCTGCACCGTTAAGCTTTTGGCTATCAAATGCTATAGGATGACCTTCTTATATTAGGACTCTACCAATCGCTTTGTTCGATGCATTCGTATGTATGTCAAATAGAGGATCAAACTCAGGTAGTTTCAATATAGGTTTGGTTGAGATAACGGCTTTAAATATTTCGAATGCCTCCTGACACGTATCCAACCAACACCACTCTTACTTTTTCTTTAGCAAGTCCATTAATGGTAACGCTTTCTTCAAGTATCCTAGTATAAACCACCTATAATAGTTATTCAGTCCGAGAAAATGTCGTAACTCTCTTACTGTCTTAGAAATATGCCACTCAACTATTGCATTCACTTTCATAGGATCCATCCTAACTTGATCCTTGCTAACCAAGTGACCTAAGAATATGATCTCTGACTGTGCAAACTTACACTTCTCCATCTTCACGTAAAGCTTGCATTGCCTCAACCGCTCAAATACTTTCGTTAAGTGCTCCCCATATTTTTCCATATCAGTGTTATACACTACGATGTTGTCAAGATACACCAAAACAAACTTATCAAGGAATTCGTATAAGATATCGTTCATTAGGTGCCACGACTAAGAATTTGTATGATCCATATCGAGTCACGCCCGTTGTCTTTTACTCATCACCCTCGGCTATCCGTACTTGTCAATATCCACTCTAAAGATCAAGCTTAGTGAAAACCCTAGCCCTCGACAATCTGTCCATCAAATATTGAACTAAGGGAACAAGATACTTGTTTTTTATTATTACCTTGTTCAAGGCTCGATAGTCTATGCACATCTGAGGTGTTCCATCTTACTTCTTCTAAAATAGCATTGAGGCATCATATGGGACTTTGGAAGGTTGGACGAAACTTGTCTCTAACAATTCACTAAAAGTTGTTTTTGAAGTTTCCTAAACTCCAACAGGGACATCCTATATGGGGCACGTATAGGTGGGATGGCTCAAGAAGTCAACTCAATCCTATGATCTATCTCTCAATGAAAGGTAAGGGTTTTAGGCAACTCTTTTGGCATCACATCTAGAAACTCCCTCAATAAACTTGCAACCGCATCAGAGATTTCCATCACGTGGTCTTCATCAATCTCTTATATAGCAATGTGATAGGTTTTCATACCTTTCTTCAATCCTTTCTCGATGCTCATAGCCGATACATGTGTTACTGTCATTGTATCATCCATTATTCCACTACTGGAACTACAAAAATTAACATAGAAGTAATTTTGTTCATGCATGGTTATCATACCTTCCAAATTTAGATATAAAACTGCCTTTGCTATCTTTAAGAAATCGATCTCTAGTATCAACTTGAAATCTTCAAGTGGTATAACCATGCAATTGAGCTTGGCACACTAACTCCGTATGCTTATTGAGTCGTTGTAAGCAGCTCCAATCATCGCTTATGCCTTACTAGTAAGGGTCTTCATCTTTGTTTGAGTCTTTGACACCTTAAACCCTAACTTGTGCACCATCTTTTCTACTATGAAAGAGTGTGTCACCCACATATCTAGCATTTTGGTTGCTTCCTTCCTATTGACTTGCATTCCAATGTACAAATATTATATTCACCTTTAACCACATTTAACAAGGCGATCAAATTCATTGCCACTTTTGATCTTCTTCCTCTTCTTTAATAATTAAGGCATTTAGCTTCTCTTTCCTCATACTTCTCTCACAAAATGTGGATTGCTGCATAGATAACAAATAAGTTTGCCCTTCTTGGAGGATGTCTCCACTCTTGAAGCCATCGTTGCTTGCCTTTCCCCTTGAAACCTCCTTTCTTAAAGTCTTTCTTTTTTCCCCTCACTTTTCTCTTGTTGGGCAAGCCTTTGCCCTTGGAAGAAGTAGAGAAGCCCATCTTAGTTTGCTTCGTCACTTGAAAATCCACCAACGTATCAATAGCTATGATTAACCTAATCACGTCCTTCATATTTTGTCTCCACAACTCCATTTGCATGCATGGTTGTAACTCGAGCAAAAAGTTAAGGAGTTTGTCCTTATCTGACATATTATCAATATCTAGCATTAGAGAGCTTTTTTTTTCACATACTCTCTTATTGATCCATCTTGTTTTAGCTTCTTCAAGGCATCCTTTATAAGCCAAAAACTATTCATCGAAAGGAGTTGATCCTTTAACCCCTTCATCTTCTCTAAATGTCAATGGGAGCTTTACTTGCACTGATTTCAACAGAAGTCCTCGTTCTCCACTAAAGCTTGACATCTCTATCCAAGTACATAACTGTTACATTGACCTTTCTAGTAGTAGGTACCTTAGCAATTGCAAAGTATTGCTCCATATCCCATAGAAAGTTCTTGAGCTCCTTTGCGTTTGACACACCCTCAAAAACCTTAGGTTCACACACTTTCACCTTGGTGCTCTCAACAGACCAACAAGTTGTGTTGTAACAGCATGCGTTAGGATTGTGTTGTTTATTTTTGTCACACCAGAAAGAAATACTGTTGTTCTGTTTTCGTAACACTGCACTGTTGTTTTTAAAAAACACTGCCGCAAGGAGCACTCTGTTTCTTTTAAAAACACAGCAGAAAAGAAACTATTGTTTTTCTTTTTCTACGACACTACAAACAGGGAGGAAATTCTTATTCTTTTTCCATCTAATTCCAACAGCATATATATTCGTACAACATATCCAACAACAAAGAAAACATAACTGCAGTGGACTGTTAACATAACTGACATACGTAACTGACAAATACGTAACTGTTTGTTTAAAAACCAACTAACGTATGCAGCGTTTAATCCAATACGTTAACAGATTGTCATCTCGAACCTAGTCTCCTCTAATACCCTAATCAAATATGTTATTTAATGTTGCAGATGTTGGTTCTGCTCCTCCAACATCTCGAACTAAGTATTGTAGGACAATGACCAATTCCTCTTCTTAAGGAATTGGCCCTATGAATACCTCCACTCTATTGACACACTCCGTCAAATTGCTACCTCCCATTATATCGAAGTGTAGCTATGATACAAATTGTTACAAAAATTTTCTAAACAACAAACTTATCTTGCAAATTCAACTTACTCCTTTGCACAGTAATCTCACTTTGGTTCGTTTAAGTAAGATTTAGCCTTCTCACGTGATTGTTGACAAACAAACTTATTTTTGAATGCCTCATAACCCTCAAGTATTTAACTCTCACACTTCTAAAGACTATTGAGAAAGCACTAAATTAACAAAGACAACAATAGGAGCACGAAAGAGATAAAACAAATGCTAACCTTTATTACTTCCTTTAAAGTATACAAATAAATACTATCTCTATTTGATGCGTGAGGTGTAAGGCTCAAATGAGCTATTTATAAGTACCTTTGTCTTGATAGCTAAATCAAAATCTTAACTGACCTCAACTAGCTAGATTATAGCTTATCCTAATTAAATTACATCACATTATCTAATAAGATGACATTCCCGACTTTATCTAATATGATTTATCTACATCACAACTAACAATATAAGAGATTATATTTATCTAAGAATGATACATCCATATCCACGAAGATCTCTGTTATCTTCAAAAGATCCTCCCCTATAATCTTTATCTTTTAGAATTGATGTCTATCTGTTGTGATCTTATCCACCACATCATCCAAGATCTCTCCAAAATCTTTACCCATTGATGATGAGTCATTTAAGCTCAGAGCTTTTTATAGCACACTAGTCCAGTCCAATGTTTACCTATGTCAAGTCCATTAGTCATGATCCGTTCATTTCAGCATACACTAGGTCCTTAGTCCATTAAGAACTTAGCCTTAGCTAAGTTAATTTGTACAGGGTCTAAAACTTTAACAAAACTCATGTCATGATTGATTTAACTTGCTAAGTTACCTGAGGCTTTTACATGCCACCGTCATATATGTGATCTAACTATCCTTCAACCTAAGGTACATTTCCAATTAGGTGTGAAATGCTTTCATGTGCTAAGGGGCTAATACATGGCTTGTAATGCTTTTAGCAAGTAATGCATGCAAATAACAACACATATTTATATTGTTCCCATAGTTTTAAGGGTCAGTTGGATCAACTTTTGTCTTTTTTGTAGTTTTTAATTTTTTTTCTTTCAAATAAAAATAAAAACCTATTTGGTTGTCAATATTAATG
>JAOTAZ010000001.1:19903471-19917755 GCA_025629785.1 Erythroxylum oxycarpum | reverse complement strand
AATCCACTTTTACAGTTTTTATAATTTTAAAAACTAGAAGAAATCAAATCCAAAAAAACAAACAAATTTTCTTTTACTGAATTTAGAAACAGAAACAAAAAATTAAAAAAAATGGAAACAACAGGCCTTTACGTTTTACGGTTTTAGCTTGAATATGTTAAAATCTCGCAAGTTTTTCCTCTTTTGCAAATTTTATTTCAACAGTTACAACAGAATGACTATAAATATGTTAAATGACACTAAACTCTAGCTAACGCCTGGTCCGTGATATATTTTTCCAACGACTAAATACTGGAGTTTGACAGATTTGGTAAGTTAAATATCTTAAAATACTACATTTGACATAAGCAGCTGTTACATCTGTTACATAAGCAGCTGTATTCATAAAACTACTCTTAAGCTGGGTTAAACTTCAGTTATACTGCTAATATAGATGTTGTCATTCGCACTTGATAAGTATTCACCTTCCTCATTTCACTGCCTGGACTACTGTATTAGCCGGGGCCTCGATGTCGAGAGCTGGTACAGATGCATAATTTCCTTTGAATTACATGCCTTGCCTTAAGTTTCTTTGACTCCCTATAATTGCCATTCCAAGAAGTGGAGAAGGGCATGAGATTAGACTGGCCTTTGTCACAAATTTAATACAGACAAATTAATGTTTGATACATATGCAAATTGTAAGTCGATAAAGAGGAAGTGTGGAATAAGGAACCAAAAATGAACATAACTTTACGCCGCTTCTAAGTGTTCATAACTTGGTTATCAGACAAACATACGGTGGTGGAAACAGAGATACATTGAGTTAAGCACATAAAATAACATTAAGTGCCTCTAGAAAATCTGCCGGACCTCCATCATTTCAGAAAAAGGAATAGTGAAATCGTTTAACCAGCTCACAATAAACAATGAACAAATAAACAGGAGGTGGTAAATCCGTGTAAATATCTAAAATGTTCTATGTTTTGTTTATGCCCACATCTGATGTGAGAATTGATAGCCAATTCCAAGCAGTTTAATCATATCTACAACGAATCAAATGAACCAAATAGCACAGTTAATGACCAAGTTGTAATCTGCTTTCAGTAACACGTGCTTTGCTGCTTGTTGCTTCCACCACTCTGACTGGTAAACGAAGCCGTTCACATTATCCATAAGGGAAGAATCTAATTCATCTGCATCAACATGACAATAAAATGTATTTAATTTCTTACTGCATTGATATCGTACTAACCTTTATCGAAGTTTACATAAGGGTAAGACAGAATGACTGTGCAGACTATTGCTTTTGATGTCCTCGTGCCGTAAATCGTATTCATAATGATGAAGGTCTTTCTTTGGACTTGAAGAAGAATATGCAACATTGAAGTAGTAAAGTAGTAGATATCATACGCCTACCATTTCTTTGTATCTTGGCTATCTTCTTCATGATTCGACATTCCGTTAGTAGAAGTTGAGTCACCAGTGGGGCCATTTTCCTGAGCACCTGGATGAAGAAGTTGAGAAAACCCTTGTCCAAGAGACTTCCAAAAGCGAGTTGACAATGAAGACTGTAAAGCACCGGAACTTGAACATAGTGATGGTTCAAATATGGAAGCAGATGAAGGGTTCAACTCAGAAAATCTCACAGCACCTAATATTCTTTCTGGAAGCTCTGACTCAGTTACACCCTCAATTACAAAAGCAAGGTCAACAGTCAGCAAAGTAACATAGCCAAATGCCAGATGAACTATTGCACTCGCAACCATTGAAGAACCAATATCAATGTCCACTTCATAAAAATTCTCTTCCACACTATGCTTACACGACAAGGCACGCCCTATTATACATATAGCCTGCTCTCCAACTGCCTTCCTTACTATCCAGGGGCCTTTGACAATGTTAGCAATTAGTTTCATTCTGGAATTTCTAAACACATCATCCCCTTTCAAGAACTGTTCCATTAAAGACCCCTCTGGAGTTGGTTCTGTGGCTACAAAATAGGCTATGGCACTGTAATTATCCTTAGTTGGAAGCTGAAGGTTGAATGCCCAAACAAACGGTTTATCACCTGTTGGAAATTCACTGTCAATAACTTTTCTCACACGGCTGTTGGGGTTCTTCAAGACATCCCCAATTTTAGTAGAACCTTTGATCCAGTCAAACCCAAGGGGCTTTAGAAGATAATCACCACCTGGGATTTTAACCTTGGTTTTCAGGTAATCAGGGCCTCTCACCATAAAACTGTCCCCAGGAGGAGACGCCCAACCATTTGGACAATTATCTGGATCCAACATTGGAATAGATCCCTCTGATCTAACTCTCTCTATCCAATTCTGCTCACTACTGTCACAAGAGTTGGCCATCCTATATAGCTTCTGCTCAGTTTGATTTTGTTCTCTGAATCCACTTCTGCTCACTTATGCTACTCCTGTCACACGTGTTTGAAATACATATATCAGATTATCAAGCAGCTGAAAAGGCAATATGTGAACTGAAAGAACTGAATGAGAAAAAAGTTTGAAATGGAAACTAGTTTTGCATATAAATGGTGATAATAAACTTATGATCTGCAAAACAAAGAAGACTTGAGATTGTAGATTGACAAAAGTATAATCTTCAACTTTCCTTGTGATTTATTTCCACCCTCTAATACTCAGAAAAAACAAGGTACAATTAATTTTGAAAAGACTGCACATCATGTTGGGGGCACAAACTCAATTACATGGAAGAAAATGCAACTCAACACAGATTACAGTATCATAGCTAAAGTTGAACATAATTGATATTGATAGATATACCCATACTGTAGCCAACTATGTAGGCAGTAGTTGACATATAAACCCAATAAACTATCTCCATGCAAACTACACCTGAACTTCCTAAAATTAGCCATGAAACTAAGCAGTTAAACTTTTCAACACCAACATAAATACTTCCATTTCAATGATGTCATATTACAGACTAAGCCAATATCAATCTTCCTTCCATTCAATCAGAAGAAGCTGTATGTAACATCAAACTAGATATTTTGATAACGAAGTTAATAAATGGATACTAACCCTATTAGATTGACATTGCAGGAGCAATCTTCCCAAGTTGACATAACAGGAGCAACATGAAGAAGCAAAATGGCATCAAGTCTATAGGCAATTCATAGACTCTTATCAGAACCACAACAGCATATAAAAAGGAGCTTCATCATTACTCCGCAGATAGAACTAGTTAAAACCATTAGCGGTTTACATTCCTAAATTTCTGGCAAATTTTCTTCTTAACGGTTTCATTAATCTCAATCAGGAGTAACCGTTTAGTACAAATAACTAAATCTGTTTATCTGTAGTCATTGGCTTTCAAGAATTGAACTTTAGGTACCCTGTTAGATTGTAAAGAAAGGGGAATGTACTCCATGAACTACAAGTGCCTTCGTTTTCATTCCAGGAAGAGTAGGAAAAGAATCAAATAAACATCCAAAAGCGACCAAATCCAGAATTACTCATCAGGTATAAATAACACATCAGCACCAATTGCAAGGAAAACCCCAAAAGTTGCAAAAGATAGTACATAAAAAACGAAGTTACCATCTTTCGACAAAGAAGCACACAACAAGACCTACATTCATATTTCTCTAAGAGGGAGTCAATATTCATCAATAAAGCCGCGTTTCTACAAATGGAAACTCAAAACAACAGGTTCACATTGTAGAAAAAACAGAAAGAAAGGTAAGGGTAATTTGATTACTGAAAATGAAAACATGAGAACTCAACAAATTAAAGGAAAACAAGAAAACAGGGTACGTAAAGGCCTCACCTTTAAGCTGTTATAGAGACAAGAAGGGCAACCCAGATATCAAAATTCTGCAACAAGCCTTAAACTGAAAGATAGAGATAGGAGATAGAATTGATCCCAGATCAGGGGTTTGGAATGAGGTTTTAATTAGGAGCAAAAGTACACGGAACCCACCTTCAATTACTTTTGTTGGCTTTTCTATTATTTAAAATGATATGTTATTTGTTTTGAATGGAAATTCCAAACTACTGGATCGGCAGGTACCAGGTTAAACTCTGACAGACCTGCAATTCTTGACCTATTACCAACGCTCCACGTCTCTAGGGCCGACCTGGCAATCCATCCACAATCATGCAACCGACATTTCCAGTAAGAAAAATTTGTAATGCTCTTTTTGGTGGACATATTAATTGTTTAATAATATTGTGAGTTTTCTTGTTTTAAAAATTGAGATTATTTTCTTAATGATAATTGAGATGTCTACAAATGTTTATAATTGAGATTCGGTCAATCGGATCACATGTTTTGCCTCAAATTCTATCTCTTTGAATATGTTAATTATTATTTTTAATAATAATAATATTCAACATACATGAAGATGATGCAAGTAAGGTTACTTTATGCATGTCTTCAAGATGTTGTTATAATTGTGATGAAGATATAAATGTAAATCAGCAGAACAGTAACTCTTTCTTATGGAAATGCAAAGCGCATGGCTAAGATTTGCAATCACGTACTGAATATATATATATATATATATATGGAAAGAAGGGTGTTAATTAAATCAGTCACGACTTGCGTTTATAAATTTTTTATTAACTATTTGTAAAATCAAATTCATTAATCCTCAACTGTATTATATTAGCAGGAATATGCAACTCATAATCATCAAATAGCCGGCTCAGTTAAACGAAACTAAATGACTTTTAAGTTACCATCTCTTTAATTTTTACTTGTAACCAAGTATGGGGAAATTGGTTTCTGAAAAAAAAAAATTTTGTTAAAGGGACTACAACGAAGACAATTACAAAAGGTGTCTCGGAACCAACGTCTCAGACAGATCCTCTAGAAAGATAAGGTGGCACCCTATAGGTGTAGTAGATAAATAATGAACGCCAATATCAAAATGCGCTGCATAAGCTGCGAGTCAGTCAGCGCATCTGTTGCCCTCTCAGTAGACATGCCGATGAATAACAACAGTCCAATTACGAGCAAACAGCTCGTGAATTCCCATGACGATGGGATTGAGTGTCCGGAAATGAATGTCTGCTAAGGAAAGGAGCTCGAGCACCCCCATAGAATCGACTTCAAGCTCTATCTGCCAATAGCCCCGATCCCAAGCAAAATCCGGACTGCCAGGTTGGCTTGCCAAAGAAGCCAAATGCTGCCCGAATATCCCTCAGCTTTCACCCTAAAGAAATGGGCAAAGCCCAAGGTCCGAATAACCTTAAGTGCCTGGGCCCTACTTATACGAGGCTCCAATAAAACAACCAAAAGCGGTTTATGAATTTTGAGATAGTTTTTAATGACGAGTCGGAAGGCACGTCCTCCAACTCCTTGACGATTCCAAATGAATATCAACATAAAAAGAAGAATCAAGAGGAAGTGCTAGCTGGAACGGGAAAACCCATCAACTCGATAATCTGAACCTCCATAGGTTCCTGTGATGTTTCCGCCATCTTGGTATCAGAGATACGTGGGGATGTAGGCTTGTCTAGGCCTGCCTGGTCTGGGTCTGGGGGACGCGGGGGTGAATTATGGAGAGGCTATGAGTTGAAAGTAATAGGGTAGGCAGTTTCGGAGCTTCGATGTCCACCTCGATGTCCTCGCTGCCCACAAACTCAGGGGCAGGTAGGGAAAAGTTAAGGTCCGGGGTGATCACGACAGTATAGAATGGGATTGTTATGGCCGTATGGTTCGGTTGTGGGCTATGGGGAACAAGCTGGGTATGCTGGGCTGGGTTAGCAGTAAGGGCGGGTTGGCCTAGGGACAAAAGGGATGGCTGAAGGGCTTGGCCGTGGGACTTGGGAGGAGGGTGGGCCTGCTGGGGAGAACGTTGAGACAACTGTGGACGAGGCCTGGATGATGAGGCGCAAATGATAATTTGTACACTACTTCCAACGATGAACAAATTACATTGCAAGATAGTCATCAATAGAGTCTTATAGAGATAACTATTTCATGATGTTTTGTCTCTACTAAACTTGAAATTAGACGCCCTTTCATTTTATTTGATATTAGATAATCCATTTTGTAATATTATTTTATTTCCCTTTCCCATAATTTTGTGGACAATTCGCTCTAAAGGTAAATAAATAAATTATCATCCTGAGGCCCATAACTACATTAAAGGTGCTACAAATCAGACCAACATATCATATATATAACTCAATCTGCAACCAAATTTAAAGCATATATAATGACAGCCTAAAACGTATGTAAATGCATGACTAAAGGGACAGGAATGACAAACGGAGGGTAATGTTAGATATCCTATCTAAAGTCAAACTGCAACTGGGATTCAAACTGTGGCTAATACTCTTCACTATCCTTTACTTTTCTTAATCTTTTGTTAAAGAGGAGCTAGCATCGGACGAGTTATCTTTCTGGCCTGGGGAAGACACAGATGATGCTCTCATTTTCGTATCTCCAACTTGCTGCTGTTCCTGCTGCTGCGCTTGTTGCTGTGGAAGCTGATGAAATTGATGCTGTTGGAACGGGTGCTGCAGCTGCTGCTTCTGAGAATGAATTTGAAGCTGCTGCAACTGCTGTGCAGTTAGAAGTGTATGCATAGATTGACTACTGGGATAGAACTGCTGGCCCGTGCCAAAAGAATTGAAGTTCATCATGGGTCCACCATTTGGCATGGCTTGACCAGTCAATAACTTCAGATGTTGGATTTCTTCCTTTAATGCGTCGTTTAAAGCTAGCAGACAGACAGGATTATGTCGGTGAATTATGAGAGGTTAAAAAATGAGAAGACCACAGAATCCAAATGCTGAATCATAACTTAAAATGCATGAAGCATGTGCTATAAGGGATACATTTCCTTAGATTTCTAAATAAGCACAAAAATTATTTGCTTTTCATAAGGTTATACCACAGACCATTATTAATAGGAATTTGCGAAAGCTTCTTGTCACCTGTAGAAAACTCCAACATTAAACAGCAGAATGTCTACGTGATTCTCTCCATCTAACATTTTTAAACACCTTTGCCACAATTACTTTCTCCTTAATCTGGTAAGCACTTGAAATTTTTACATTAGGTCAATTGTACCAGGTTCATCTCAACTTTCAGAAAATGGGTTACAAATGAGAAGACAGATCACTAACAGCCATGAATAGAACTACTCCCAAGATATCTAACATAGAGGCAATTGAAAGAACCTAACATTAGAAAGAATAAAATATCTGGAAAAAAAACAGAGGCACTTTAAAGAACCTAACATTAGAAATAAAAAAATATCTGGAAAACATAAATAAAATGAAGAACAGGTAGTTAAAACATGAATGACAAGTATCGAAAAGAAGAAGACTATTAATAAATGAAGAAACTGACCCTTACATTGTTGAATAAACACATTAGAAAAATGCAGAATGGGTGCAAAAATAAAACTGCTGGAAAAATGAATAAACTATAAATCAAATACCAGAGAGACTAAGAAAATTTTGGTTCTTCAAAAATTAGACCCAGTACAAATACGAGGAGATAAAATGACACAATATCGATTGCATGGCATAGAAATCAGTTGTATTAATTTTCTTAATGAAAAAGCTATCTTAACTAATCTTAAGCACATGTCAATTCTGATGCAAATATACTTCATGTAGAATTGTTTTCCAGCTCACTGCCTTGGAAATTCATATAATGTAATGTTCTTTTCCTTTTCACGATCTTTTGGGTCATATGGTATATTTGCAAAACAACAAAGACCTTCAGTTGAAGTATAGAGAACTAATATTCAACCCAAAGAAAATCAAGCCATGTCTCCTGCTCCGTTCTAATAGACAATGAAACAGAAGTCTCTGCAGTTCCTGATATAGTAACCGAGTGGAGATGTTATCATCACTTTTACAGTCCCACTCTATGGCAAAGTAATATGGAACTCTGCGTAGTGGATTCCTAGTTGAAGACCAAGACATTTCCCTTTTCAGTGGGAACTATGCCTGAGTTTGAAAGTTCATTACAAATTAAGTCCAAAACCCTTATATGCAAGTCATTCCAATGCATTTCTATTTTATAGAGGAAAAGCACATCAAGCTGTTGGTGAGATAATGATGAAAATTTTTAAAAAATAAAAACCTTAAATTTGTTTAATCCTTGTCTCAATGAAAAAAGGTATCGGAAGACCAAAGCAGTTAGAATTTTGAATCCTATATTCAACCACAAAAGGCCAAATTAAAAAAATTAGCTACACTTTGGATAACTAGCCAAAGGGGGTAAAGATAGCACCTTCTTGGTAGTCTGAAAAGGGAAGCACATGGTGATTGATACTAGTAATGGCAAAAATGGCCCAGCTTAGCCCAGCCCAGCCCGGTCCGAATTCAACTGGCCTGGCCCAAGTTGATCGAACTTTAGGGCCAGATTCGGGCTTTTTTCATTTTCATACTTCAGGATTTTCACATAAAATGATGTTGTTTTGAGTAAAAATGACGTTTTCAATTTTAAAAATAAAAATGAATAAAGTTAATTGTCGATCAAGCTTTGGGCAGGGGTTGAGCCCATTTCCATCCTTAATTGATACTGTGCTAACCTCCAGTTGATCACTAAATGCAAGTAGAAGTTGGAATATTCAGACGCCATTGGTCCCTTTAACTTTATCAAACTAATGATAATTGATCTTAGAACCTATTGTATACCAGTTTTTGAACAATAGAAGTGCAAAGACTCAGCATCCTTTCGGTGTGACAAAAAGCAAGTAAAAAAAAAATCATTCAATTTTTATGCACATAATACATCAAAAAGTCAAAAGTAAGGAACGAAAACAACTAACATGGCAATTCCCTTGAATTAGAAAGAACCTTACCATCTTGCAAATGGACCTGTTGTTCCATTGTTTGCAATCGCAATTTCAATTCACTATTTTCAGCAGTCAGGCCATTTGTATCCCTCTGTCATAAAAAAGGGAAGAAAATCCAAATATGTTAAACTTACCGCATTGATTATTGTATTTTCCAAATAAAATAATTCACCTAATTGCTCAACAACAATGGACAACTTTAAACTGGAACGCCTTCCTATAACACTATGAAGAACACTTTCTTTAAAATTGAGCTGAGGATGGAAAAAGAGCACAGAAAGGGCTGGTTAAACCCGAGTTGACAGATCTTAAAAATCAGTATTTACATCAAACATACAAATTTCTTCAACATACATATACATTTTAGACAATTAAGTTTTGAAAAGTTTACCGTGCTGGTTTTAGGGAAGTCAAAGGTCAATGTTCAGATCTTTCCACTCTGATGTGTTAACTAATTGTATGCAGAAATAAAATATCAAAGACAGGATTTGACCAATAGATGTGCTTGAGGATAGAAAACACAAACACCATTGTCCCACAGCACCAATGACATTATCTAAGCAACAAAAATCTCTACATATGTATGCATATACACTTATCTAACTGTACAATGCTATTGAAGTTTATACTAAACAGAAGGTCAACAAAACCAGCCAGTTTTTTTCAATCTGATTTTAAAACATTGATGAAGAGTTAAGCTGATGCATGTTACCTGCAGCAGAGTTAATTGAGCAGACAATGATGTAGCTTCTGTTTGCAGTGTTTGTACTTTCCTTTCTAGTTCGGCTATGTACCGCATCTTCCTTTCCTTTGATCTTGCAGCTGATTGCCTATTTGCCCAGATCCTATTACATGGAAACAGTACATAAAAATCTATACGTATGAGATGTCAATCTAACACATAAAATAAGAAAGTAAACACGCTCTCTCCCATAAAAACAAGTTAAGGTTTAGTTGGCTATATCCTATCAGAGTGTTATAAGGAGGTCATGAAAACGTTTAACAGCTATGAATTTGAAAAACTTCCATCCATTCCCAAAGTTTTAACAGGAGCCATTAAGGTAAAAAGATTATATAGAACCATCGTCAGTTGCAGTTGCTAAAAGATAAATTCATAATAAGGCAAGATGCATTTTCTGCAGCAAGATCTTGCCATAAAGGACCGAAATTTATCAAGAAGCATAACCTTTTTACCCTGAACAGTAACATCTAAGTCAGACTTCCATTCACACTAGCACTAAAATAGCCTCAAAACCCATCTCAGGATAAAAACTCTATCATTAACTAAAAAGGAAGAGAAGGTAAAGACACCGTTTTGCACGCTTGGGATCAATCAGAGCAAGCTCAGCAAGCTTGGCGGCAGACATGGCTTTCTTAGAATCTGCCGGGGAGAGCTCGTCTGAACATGACATAAGCATCTCTGGTTTGATAGTGGTCGAGCCATCCATCGACTGGCTATGCTGGTGCCTTACTCTAGGCCTTTCACTAGGCGCAGCATCCACATCCCCGGCAAATTGAGTTGGTGCTAAACCCGGTGCTGCCCCTGCCGGAGCCTGTCCGTCCGCTGTTTGGGCAACTGATGTAGCAGATGAAGAATTAAACTTATCCATATCCAGGTACATTGAGAACAAATCCTCCTCGGTCTCATCCGACAAAGAAGGACCATCAGCGCCACCCACCACACCAAGATCACTATCAAAGCTAATATCATCAGGTAAAGTGAGAATCTCAGAATGTGCACGTCTATGGCCAACATTCTTAGGTGGGTTATCGGGCATTCTGCTAATATCATGACTAAAACCGCTAGAGTTAGCTCCACGACCAAAGTGACTAGGGTCTGCACTAGTTCCTGGAGCCATTGGAGGGAATGCAGATGATGAAGGTTCAGGCTTTACGCTAAAAGAAACCCCAGATGGTGAAAGGTTCGCGAACCTACCAGAAGGCGGTGGCAACCCACTATTGTGAGCTGGGGATTTTTCCTTATCCATCAATACAAATCCCAAAACCCTAATCAACCTTTCAAACTACGTCAATAATCAAGGAATAGTAAGAGCTCCAAGTTTAGTTTTTTAAGTAAACGGTTGAAAATCAGAAGCTATGCCACAGAAAAATTCCAACACTAGGTATTAACAAAGCTATGCCACAGAAAAATTCCAACACTAGGTATTAAAAAACTAACATGTATCGTCAATATTAGAAACTAAGAACCCTAGAACGTTAAATCTAAAAAGAACATAGAAAAGAGGGAAACCCCAATAAGGAAAATCGGAAAAGGAACACCTTTTCTCTTTCAGCCCAAATCATCAAACAGATCAAACAACAGAACCTTAAAGAAATGGAGATCTGAATCTCAAGTAAAGAAAGCCCTAGAAATCTAATAGGATGCAATTAAAGAACCTTAGAAGGATTGGGGTAGGGGAGAGGCAGAAAGGAAGAAACTTTTGCAGGGAAATGTGTCTAAGACAGAAATTCTATTATTGGACAGCCTAGGATTTAGATGATTTCCATATATATAGTGTTGTTGCAAATGTGGGCATGTAAGGAGGAACAGAAGGCTCAGATAACACTGAGAATCATCTCAGAATTCAATTTTCAACACAAAAAGGAAAGAAATCCAACGAAACCCAAAACCATAGACACATCACATGCACACTTGCCAACCTTCCCTTTCTTTATATGATATATAATATTCTTTAGTTACTTCACATCATCTCTCTCCTTTCTTTCAATTATATTAAGTTTGCGTTATCTTTGATTAATTAATACCAAACTTAAAGAATTATTTTATAATTGAATTGATCAAATGAGTAGATCTTCTGCCTTTTATTATAATGGGGCCTTCTGCATAAGTTGGGAATTCCGGTTCTTTCTGAAAGAGCTAAAGTATATATATTTGAAAATGTTTTTGTTGAGGGTAGACATAAATATAACAAAAATGGAAAAGGTGGAATGGATGAAGAGAGAGTGGACGATGAAGTTATAAGGAAATGTCGTCATTGTAGTAGATTTTGACCCAACAAATGTGGTGTGCTTCAATTAAAAAATACAGAAGATGAATGAAACGTCAAGGGAAACAAAACAATCCCATTCCATTCCATGTGGTAGTTTGTGAAAGAAACTGCTTGTCCAAATGCTCCCAGGTTGACCAATTACCACCCTCTGGTCTATGGCTTGCAAGACACTTCGCCTGCACATGCATTATCTCACTAGATTACTTGTGAGAATTGGAATTGACAACCAAAAGAACAGATAAGTAGCAGATCATTAACAAATGTAACCAAAACATATATTTTACCAACCTATATAAGTCAGAGCTGTTCTATAGAAAACAATTTCATAACAGGCGATCTAGGAGACATTACTAAAGTCTTTGCTAATACAGAAAATAAATGCAGTTTGTGCAGAGTACAACAAGAGGACTGTGTTTGTTTTCTCTCAGAAAAATTGGCAGTCTATGTTAAACGTGAGTCAGTTAAACAGGAAGGTAGTCATCAGTTGGTTTACAGCTTACAAAAGCCAATGGATAAGGGACAAAATAATTATCTTGCTAGCTTTTCGGCCAAGTCTGTTTTTACTTAGGAAGGAAAGTAATAATAGGCCCTTCAGGGGCAGGTGGTTGTGAATGAGGTCTTCAAGCAAATCCTAGTTAACAACAAGGCTAAGTGCTGTAGAGACGAAATGGCTCTTGCATTGCATGGAGGATTTACTGGCCTGTCCCTTCAGACTTCCAGCAAGTTGCAGCTACTGAATGTAGAGCTTAAAGATTAAGTGAGTTTTTGTAAGTGGTTCCCTTCTTGTAACACTTTGGAAAGTTTACCACAATTTAACTTTTCAAAAAACAAAAGGACTTGTATGCATTAACACAAATTAACATATATTCACATAATCTTTATTCAATTAACTATCCACTATAATTAGCCTTTCTTTTTTCCTGGAGTGTATGAAATAGGTTAATGTACATCACATTATTTACACACAGAAATATAGAGAATATTTTAACATTTTTTTCTTCATTCTCTATTTTTACATGATATTAGAGCCTCCTTTGTAACAAAAGGAATCAAAATTTTGGAGTCTTCGCCATTTTTTTCTCTCATTATTATGCTTTCGTATTAGGAGTTCCTAAATCTTCCCCAAAAACAATTTTTCACATATAAATTGTTACTCTTCTTGAGCAGTTCACAATAGAGAAAATTTTACCTCCAAGCTCCCCTCCATTATGGTTTTCAAAATCCTAGTTATAGGCGTTTGGAGAAAGAAGATGACCTTAATGATGTCGTTTAGCCACAGGACAACGAATAAACATTAGTGCCCTATCATCCGACAAGTCAACTCCACATCATTTGCAACATAACCCAAAATCCAATTCAGTCGTCACGTCACCTGACATGTCATTGGCCATGTCACCTAACACATCATCTATATACACGTCATTTCCTTTTTTGTCCATGTGTCGTCTCCTCCTTTGTTCGATTTAGACCCGTCGATTCGATTCAGTTCAAAAAGAAGTTGACTGATACTTTGACTGTCCAATTCAGTATGTTTTAATTCAGATTTTCTGCAAACCAAACCGATTTCTAAGATTTTTTGATGCTCTGAATTCAATTCTAAAGTCATAATAGCCAAATTCTATCTCTATAAGTAGATTTTCTCCTATTTTATTGTCTTTTTTAAATATAGATGCCTCTAAAGTTTCCCAATACGTTCTCAACCATGTTATACGTTCTCAACCATGTTAATATCATCTTTGATGGCTCCAACTATGATCTTTGGGCTAAGGAAATGTGTAATTTTCTTTAAAGGAGACTCATTTGGCGCATTATTATTTGAGATAATGAATTAAATACACCCATGAGGGGTATTATGGTAAGTCTACTTTACATAACTACCAAAGGTAGATAAGGTGTAGCATTTAAAAACAAAAGAAGACAAAGACATCTTCTTATATGTGCAGAATGAAACCTTCTGTAGAAAACAAAACGGTTGTACAAGTGCTTTAATCGGTGGAATCACAACAAGAATTCAAGTAGGTGATTCTTTATTTTATATGCATATGAACAAATCCTGTTTGACAAGATCTTTGTGATTGTGTTTTATCTTAATTATTTCTAATATTAGTATTAGAGCAGCTTAAATTTTTTTAATGTTATATGCATGCATAAATCTGAAATTTAACTGTTGATGATCTGTGAATAATGATATGCATTTTTTTCGAATATCGTGATGTTTGCGATATGCTAGTTTTTCTTGCTGTATCATGTGTTTTGCGCTTCTGGCTTTGTTGTTACTATTTTTGTTCCTAATAATCCAACATAAAAATATCGTTTTTCATTCTTTCTCATCTTTGACTGTTGGGTTGTTGAATAGTGAAAATTGTTCTTACGAAAACGTTTAGAACAAAAAGAGAGTTTCTTGTTTTTTTTCTTCGTTTTTTTATGAATGTTTTTTATATATGGTCTTCAATAAGTTGTTTTTTTCATTTCTTCTCTCTAA
>JAOTAZ010000001.1:19892870-19903371 GCA_025629785.1 Erythroxylum oxycarpum | reverse complement strand
AACATTAATTGATTATGTCTTTAAGGGTTCAATGAAAGAACCTTTCGGGGTCATAGCCACGTTCGAGGTGTTGAGTTTCGCAATAGAGTTGGGTTCCGGAAGCGGAGTCTAACAAATATAACTCAGCATAAGAGGGACCGTGATGCATATAAATTATGGAAAGAAGAAGAACTCTTTAGCTCGCATCACGTTGCTGAGTAGCATGGATAATGATATCATGCGAGAGTTCTGTAAATTTGAAACTGTAAAGGATATATAGTCTTCATTGCCTGCTCATTTTGGAGGTACTTCAGTGACCAAAGTGAGCTCACTTACAATTAAGTTTGATATTCATAAGAAGCGCCCAGATGATACAATGTAAAAGCATCTGAGGCAAATGTCCAACATGGTAAGTGAGTTATGTGATATTGGTCATAAACTTTCTGATGAACAACAAGCACAAGCTATGATCCATTCACTACCTCAGAGTTGGGAGCATATAAAGATGCACCTAACTCATATCAAGACAATGGAGGATGTTACAAAGCATCTCATTTTGGAGGAGGAGCATCTTGAAGCCTCAAAGATGTCTTCTGAGGCATATGTAGTTAGGATCACATGAAGCTATGATCAAGAAACGCAAGCATCATGATAGACCCCAGTGGAAGAATAATAAGAGATTCAACCACTCTCCTTAGGAATCCAAGAAGGCAAAATGGAACCAACGTGGAAAGGAAAAATGTCCCTTCAAGAAGAAGAACATGAAACATGTGAAGTGTTATAATTATGGTAATAAGGGTCACTTGCTCGAGATTATACCGAGCCCAAGAAGGTACATCTTTATAGTACAAACATTTGTTCTGTGAATGTTTCTTATTTTGTTTTTCTAACTGAATCACATCCTTTGTGGATTGCAGACTCAAGAGCAACCAGCCATATAGTGAATGATAGAGATGCCTTCGTTGAGTTTCGTAAACTCCCACATGGTAGTTGATGGCTTTATATATGTGACAATTCTAGAGTTGTTGTACAAGGAATTGGCACATGCAAATTGGACATACGTGGAGGACGATCCCTCATCCTACATGAAGTATTATTTGCTCCACAGGTTCGTAGGAATCTTTTATTTGTGTTGATGTTGGTTAAACTTGGTTTCAATATACATTTTCACGGTGGTGGAATGGATTGTATCTTGGATCTATTAATTATGGTCATGGTTTTTTATGTGATGGTTTTATTGTACTGGATGTGTTAAAGGAAAATAATAATATTAGTTATTCATTATTTACATTTAGTAATTCCAATAATGTTGCAACTTTGTGGCATGCTAGACTTTGTCATATTGGTTAAAATCTAATCAGCTGATTAGCTAAAGAAGGAATTTTAGGTAATCTAAGTCAAGTAGATCTACTTACATACGAGCATTGTTTAGCTAGTAAAATGGCAAGAAAGCCATTTGGAAAGGGATCAAGAGCTTTATATCCATTGCATTTAATTCATTTTGGCATCTATGGTTTAATGAATATAAGGGTAAGACGTGGGGCAGTTTATTTTATCACCTGCATTAATGACTATACTCGGTATGGTCATGTTTATTTGATTTATCATAGATCAAAAGCATTTGATTGTTTCATAAAATACATGAACTTGGTTTAGAATCAATTCGATAATAAAATAAAGGCATTACGAATTGTTCGTGGACAAGAATACTTTTCATAAAAGTTCAAGGCTTTATATGATGAGAAAGGAATAGAAAGTCAATTAACAATTCCTAGAACCCTACAACAAATAGCGTCGCTGAAAGAGAAAATAGGACGTTATTAGAAATGATTAGGTCCATGATGTCCCAAGCAAATTTACCAATCACTTTTTGGGGTGATGCGTTGCTAGCAACCACCTATGTACTTAATTTTGTGCCCACGAAATCAGTTACTAGCACACCATATGAGTTGTGAACTAGTAGAAGACCTGATGTGTCAAGTATTAGACCTTGGGGGTGTGCAGCCTATGTTTATGATCTCTCTCACAAATATAGGAAATTAGGCCTAAGAAGGAGAAAAAGTATTTTTATTAGATATTCAAAACACTCAAAAGGATACGTGTTCATTGGTGAACAAAGTAGTCGAGGTATAACTGAATTTGAATCACAAGATGTAACATTTTTAGAGAATGATTTTCCTAAAGAAGGAAAAATAGGTAAAGACCTATTATTATATGAGCTATTTGATCAGAATGATTCTGTTATGAAGAATCAAGATGAGGAATTTCAACCAAGTGGGAACAATTCCATAGAAAGGTTCTCTATGATGACTGATCCGAGTAGAAGCAATAAGATTAATCATGAATTTGTTTATGATAAACCTCTTTTAAGATGAAGTAATCGAGGAATAATTCCCTAACATCGTTTTGAGATTGAAGGAGAAATTAATATGATTGTTCCGTAAAAGGAAGAAGAGCTAAAGAATGTAAATGAGGCTCTTACTGGCCTTGCTAAAGAAGAATGGATGAAAGCAATCAAAGAAAAATGGCTTCTTTAAGCTCAAATCAAGTATGAGACTTAGTTGACCACCCTGAAGAACGTAAAGAAATTGATAACAAGTGGGTTCTCAAAATACAACGAAAAGCTGATGGCAGTATTGAAAGATATAAGGCATACCTTATAGCAAAAGGATATAAAAAAAAGGAGGGAATTGATTACGAGGAAACTTTTTCACCTATTGTGAAGTTTGCTTTAATCCATATTATTTAGGCTATAATAGCCAGTATAGATCTTGAATTACATCAAATGGATGTAAAAACTATTTTTCTCAATGGAGAATTAGATGAAGAAATTTATATGGAATAACATGAAAGTTTCATTAAGGCAAGTCAAGAAAATAAGGTATGTCGGTTATTAAAATCAATTTATAGCTTGAAGCAGTCTTCAAGACAATGGTACATGTGTTTTCATAATGTAATCATTTCTTATGATTTTCAAATGATCGATGAAGACAATTGTGTGTATGTTAAGAGATCTAAAGATAGACTCGCGATTTTATCTTTATGCGTGGATGATATATTGATTGCTTGTAATGACTATGTGTTTTTTACGCAAATCAAAGATTGGTTATCATCTAAATTTGAAATGAAAGACATGGGTGAAGCAACATACATTCTTGGAGTCAAGATTTCAAGAGATCATTCGAAGAGATTGTTATCGCTTTCACAAGAGATGTACATTCAAAGAATTCTTGAATGATTTTGTATCCAAGATTCTAAACCAACTAATAATCCTATTACTAAAAACGAAGGCCTTAGTAAGAGAAATTGCCCATCAACTAAGAACAGGAATAAATGAAGAATATTCCCTACTCTAGTGTATTGGAAGTCTTATGTACGCAATGATGTGTACATGAATGGATATTTGTTACGTTGTTGGGATGGTGAGCAGATATCAATCAAATCCAGGCCAAGCCTATTGGAAAGCAGTAAAGAGAAAATTGAGGTATCTAAAGGAAACTGTGGACTATGCATTATGTTATCAAGGCAATGATATACATATATAAGGGTATACAAATGCAGACTGGGGAGGAGATTTAGATGAAATAAAATCTACCTCAGGATATGTATTCTTACTAAACCATTGAGCAATATCATGGAAAAGTAATAAACAATCCTCCGTTGCATTATCCACATTGGAAGCTAAATTTATAACATTCTCAACTGCAGTACAAGAAGCTGCATGGTTTCATCGATTCTTAGTACATTTGGGAGTCACTAAAAGCAAAATTACTCTAGTGATCATCAACTGTGATAGTCAAGCTACAATCGCTTATACTAAAGACCCCAAATTTCACTATAAGACAAAGCACATAGATACTAAGTATACTTATGTGAAAGATATAGTTGCACGAGGAGAAGTGGACATGAGATATATATCTACATGAGATATGATAGCAGACCCAATGACAAAGGCAATTTTCAGAGAAGTACACGTTGGGCATGTAAAGTCACTAGGTCTACGTAGATGTTGAAATGTACTGATAAACATTTCTCTATGTATGTTCACTCATTATAATGTCATATTTTGGATATAATGTATGATGAAGATTATACATTGTGTATCATTTGATTCATGAATATATGTGTTTTTGCATATATAGATTTTGGGATGAATCACAAGTATATGAGACATATTATAGATTAGTCCTCTCACACGGGAAATCACCTCTGGTGTTTATGCTCGCTAGAGATGAGGCATGTTTGAAGTTTATTATCTAGGTGATAATTGAGAGCGAGAAACTTAAATTATAAATGTTGCAAGGAAATTGGTTCAATGTGATTTATTAATCACTATATCGGTCTTACGTTCTCAAATGTAAGTTCTGAACAGGTTTTGAGTAGATAAGTGAACTCAAGTTAAACATTGAGTATGTTTGAACTATCATCTGTACGATATTTCTTGAATGACGGATGTTCAAATTAAACGAAGTGGGTAAATACCGTAGTACATGACTCGTACCATGTGTGCACAACTGACCAAAGAAAGGGATTAATATAAGTCACCAGATCTCATCTTACATTGTGTGAGACCCTTGAAGTTGAGAAGAACCTCATCATATACCCTTATGACTCTTGTTTCATTCTTGAGAATTGAATTTAAGGTTTGTTATTTGCTACTTTAGGTTATTACCAAAAGATCATGAAAGATGCGATCCTATGGAATAATTCTAGAAAAACAAATTAAATTTAATTCAAAAGAGAATTGAGAATAGAGGAAGGTCATTTATTATAGATCATTGACTCACTTGCAAAGTATTTATAGATGGCCATCGTCTCTTTAGTAGAGAACTTGAATACATTCATGACTCAAGAAATTAAATAAGATTAAAAAAATGCAAATGCGAGATATGACCTAAGGTATAGCATACAATGTCTAGTCAAAGACACATAAGTCCCAGGATCAATTTGTTAATCGAGATGTCATATACTCCTAACAAATATGTGGCAATGTACTCTCGTCGTATGCTGGTTACATCAGTTATTGAACAAGTATGAGCACTGTAGAGTTTTGTTTTATTTTTTAATTAGATTAAAACCCATCATGTGTAAGTGAGAGATAATGAATTAAATACACCCATTAGGGGTATTATGGTAAGTCTACTTTATATAACTACCAAAGGTAGTTAAGGTGTAGCATTTAAAAACAAAAGAAAACAAAGACATCTTCTTATGTGTGCAGAATGAAACCTTCTATAGAAAACAAAACGATAGTACAAGTGCTTTAATCGGTGGAATCACAACAAGAATTCAAGTAGATGATTCTTTGTTTTATATGAATATGAACAGACCCTGTTTGACAATATCTTTGTGATTGTGTTTTATCTTGATTATTTCTAATAGGAGAAATACCTAAATCCACTCAAAGGAAAGATGAAGACATTGATATATTCACTAAACAATTAATGACATGAGATGGAATAAATCATCAAATCTTAACATAGTTTTTAAATACATATGTCAAAGGCATCAAACTTGAATTTTAATGGTCTAATACAGTTCAAGACGTATAGAATTTCCTTAAAAATCATTACTATGTATTGGATGATGTCCACCAATTTCAGTTGTATAGGAGGCTTCATCATAGGCAACAATAACTTAGGCAAATAAAACACAATTATGTGTCTGAATTGCAAAAAATTTGGGATCAACTAGCACTTGATGATCTTGTCTGACCTAGTCCTAATGTTGTTGCACTCTACATAAATCTTTGAGATCGTCATCGTATATGGCATTTGCTTATAACTCTCAAAGATGAATTTGAATCCATTTGTAGCTCTCTTTTTCATAGAGGAACTCTACTTAATCTCGACATTGTCATTAAAGAGCTCATCTTAGAGGAAAGTCAACTCAATATGCTCTATATTGAAAAATATATCACATTTATTGATGTTGTCCTTGCAACTCATATTTCGTCTCAAACTTCTCACAGCTCAGGTAAAATGTTTTATAAAGGATCTAACAGCTACTACAATTCTTCCAAGTCTCTCCAACTTGCTTCCACTGCTACTGCTGCCACTCAGGGGCCAATAGAAAACACCTCTCCCAAATTCTCTTTAAAGGACCTCTACGTCCTTCTTCAACAACTTCAACTAGATTCTACTATAGTCTCCTCCTTCACCCTATCTGTCACATCAGGTAACCCAAACTCTTGGTATTTCGATTCTACCTTCTGCAATCATACTTCTGATTCTTCTATTCTTGAATCTTTAACGGTACCATTTATTCCATACATTGTTCACACTACCAATAATTTTACTATGCAAGTACAAGATATGGGTACTATTCACATATCTACATTATATTTACATGAAACCTTTCTTGTTCCCAAAGTCTTATTAAATCTTATTTTTGTTAGACCATTATATGAACTTGGTGTTAACTTATCCTTTTTTGAGTCATGGTTGCAGTGTACAGGATCCATAGACAAGGAAGATCCTTGGAAAGGGCATAAGTTGGATGACTGTTTAAGTTTACTTTACTAAATCTTACTTCAAAGTTTGTTCTTGGTGTTGTCACATCTTATATATGACACTCTGGTCATCTTTCTACCTCTAAATTAGGGTCTTTAATCTCTAGTGGTAATCTAGGTCATATTACGACTGAATATTTTAATTGTGTCCCTTATCAACTATATAAAAGTTATGCTTTACCGTTTTCTCTCAATGATTCTATCTCTTTAATACCTTTTAATCTAATTCATTATAATATTTGGGGCCTTGTGCCTTATGAAACTATGGGTTACATGAAATATTTTGTGATCTTTGTCGATAATTTTTCTCGCTATACATAGATTTATATAATGCGTCATAAATCTTAACTATTCTTCATTTACTCTTATTTTGCTAATATGATTCACACTTAGTTCCCTTGTAAGATTAAAGTATTTTAGACTGATAACGTAATGGAATACAAAGTATAAAATTCATCAATTTCTTAATCAACAAGGGACCATCATTTATAGATCATGTCCAAGCATATCTCAATAAAATGGTCGGGCCAAATGCAAACGTGGACATATTTTTGGCACTAATTGAGTCGTTCTTATATTATCTTGTTGTTTTGAAACCTTTTGGGGAGAAGTAGCCTTTACTACTGTCTATACCATTAATTGCATTTCCTTTCTTATCATAGGTAATATCTCTTCATATAAATGCTTATTCAATCATGATCCTGATTATTAGTCTCTTATATTTTTTAGATATGCGTGCTTTGTTCTATTATAACTCATGAGCACATTAAGCTTGAACCTAGAGTACATTTATGTTGTTTTCTAGGGTACAAGATAAAGAACAAAGGGTATAGATGTTGGGATCCACTATCTCAAAGACTTTGAATTTCTTGACATTTCATTTTTTGGGAACATAAAATGTTTTCCACAATATCAAAATTCTGAGTCAATGAAATCTCACACAAATTTTTTTAGCCCTATTATACCTTTGTTTCTTGATATTTCTTTTGCAGGCCCGTCTTATAGCTCTAACAAGTTACCATAATCGATGTCTAATTTTATTGTATCTTCTCCAAATGCAGATCCTCCATCCTTGCCAAATATATCTTCCTCTTTTATTCATTCACCAGAATCTACTGAGTCTCCACAACCCCTTCGTCAATCCTCTCAAGTAAGTTAACCATCTATTCGACTTAAAGACTTCCATGTGTATTCCACTATTATTTCCCTATATGAACCTTGCATCTATCACAAGGTTAGTTATAATCCCTTATGGAAG
Organism: Erythroxylum oxycarpum; assembly: GCA_025629785.1. Lineage (NCBI taxonomy): Eukaryota > Viridiplantae > Streptophyta > Magnoliopsida > Malpighiales > Erythroxylaceae > Erythroxylum > Erythroxylum oxycarpum. Next base: position 19,895,623 of record JAOTAZ010000001.1, on the reverse strand, counting down.
CAAGCAATGGTGGAAGAATTACAAGCTCTCTCCAACACCAACACTTAGGATTGACCTACCTTCAGATAAGTCTATTATTAGTTTTAAATGGGTCTACTAAAGAAAGATTTGAGCTGATGGATCAGTCTAAAGATATAAAGCGTTATTGGTTACAAAAGGGTTTACTCAAGATTATGGGATTGACTATGAGGAAAACTTTGCTCCAATAGCTCGCATAACTTTAATTTGCAGTCTTATTGTCATAGCATCATGCAAGCATTGGGAATTGTTCCATATGGATGTCAAAAATGCTTTTCTTAATGGCAATTCATGAAGAAGTATACATGTCACCTCCACCTGGGTATGCTTATCTACCTAATAAAGTTTGTCATCTTCGCAAAGCCTTATATGGCCTTAAGCAAGCTTCTCGAGCATGGTTTGCTAAATTCAACTCCACTATTAACTATCTTGACTTTTTATCCGAAAATAGATCAAGGGTGCACTCTTTTCCTTTTATATGATGATGACATGATAATAACTAGCGATGACATTTAGGGATCACTACTAATAAATCTTGTCTTTATCAACAATTTGAAATGAAAGATTTAAGCCCCCTAAGCTATTTTTTAGGCCTTAAATTATCTTATCTCAAGTCAAGTATGCTACTGATCTTATCTCTCATATTGGTCTCACTAGAAATAAGATTGCTAGCACTCCATTTGACTTTAATGATCATATCTTTGCCATTAGTGGAACTCCTCTAAGTGATGGTACACTTTATCGACAACTAGTTGGTAGTCTTATATACCTTACTGTCACTCATCTAGCTATCGCTCATACAATTCACATTGTCAATCAGTTCATGTCTACACCTCGTACCAGTCACTTTTTTTGTTAATTTTTGTATACTTCGATACATTATAGGCACCTTTTTTTTATGGACTTCACTTTAGTCATTTATTTTCATTGGATTTACGTGCACACTCTGATGTCGACTGGGTTAGAGATCCAACTGATTATCGATCTACTACTAGGTACTGCTTCTTTCTTGGCACATCTCTCATTTCTTGGGGTAGCAAGAAGCAAACAATTGTCTTTCGCTCAAGCACTAAATCAGAATAATGAGCCTTAGTTGACACTAACTAATATTTATGGTTACGATGGTTACTTCAAGACATCAATGTCTCTTTTGTGATAATCATAATGCAACGTAGATTGCTCACAATGATGTCTTTCATGAATGAACTAAACGCATCGAGATGCTCACAATGATGTCTTTCATGAATGAACTAAGCGCATCGAGATTGATTGTCATTTTGTGCGTCATCATGTGCTTCGTGGAACTATACAACTTGTCTCAATCTCATCTTAAGCATAAATTGCTGATCTTTTTACCAAATCACATCTGCATTGACATTTTTTAGATCTTCTCTCCAAACTCAAATTATCGTCTTCACTATTGCCTTAAGTTTTAAGAGGGGGGAAGGTGTAGTACCGTATATTAACATATATTCACATTATCTTTATTCAGTCAACTATCTACTGTAATTGGCCTTTATTTTATCCTAAAATCATGTACATTATTATTGTGTATTTTTCAGTTGATTTGTTACTTTAGTTAGAGACACCTAGAGTACATAAATATGTGGATGTACACCACATTATTCACACAAAGAACTACAAAGAGCATTTTTACATTTCTACATTTTTCTTCATTCTCTATTTTTACAATATGTTTTAAAAATTTTAAATATAAATTATTTTGTCACTTGTCTTTAATTTTTCTAATTTATAATTTTTAACTGATGTTTTTGGTATCTCAATTTCCATAGTGCAAGTTAAAATTTTGTGGCTCATCCCGGTACAAATATCTATTGTTATCTGATATATTCTTTACTTTTCAAATATTAAACTATTCTAAGCTGATTAGTCACATGTGATGATTTATTATCTACAACCAATTAGTTAGTCGTATATTTATGATATAAATAATAACAAATATTTTTATCTTATGCGTATTTGTTTAATTAACTAATTTATAAAATAAGGTTTATATGATAAATATACCTTTAAAATGAAATTATGTTGACTTTATTATTATGAAATTCGTATTATGTTTATGTATTATTCTTAAATTATGTTAAGTCATTACTCTTTTAAGATTGAATCTTAATATAAAGAGTAACACATACTTTATTTCTTCTTTATAAATAAAATATTGATCTCATATATTAAAATATGAAGATACTTAAATGAATGTCTCAGTACTTATTAAAGAATAAGTTTATTGAATTGACTTGACACAAGAACTCAATGTGAAGTATTACTTGTATATTTGTAAAAGTATTCATTGCAATGATTGTACAAGTATAGATGACAATTTTTGCCCAACCCTGCCCAAAGTCAATGCGCTCAACTTGAGTTAATCGGTCTTTGAGCTAGACTCAAATTTTTTAATATTTTTTTAGTTTTGGACAAGGCTTAGACCCAGGCTTAGTTTGAAGTATAAATATGTCAAGTAAAGCAACATTTTTTTGAAAAAATGAATTTTTTTTAAATTTTAATTAAAAATAAATTAATCAGGCTTGGACTAAACCTGATTGGGCTTTGGGCTATCCAAACTTGACTAGATTCGAGTATATGATACATTGCTAGACGTCAATCTTAGTCTATGAATATAAGATATTTGATTAGATAATTAAAGATATACTAAAAATATTTAATTTATCTAATCTTAAATATAATTAGAATTATAATTTATATCTATTGTTAAT
>JAOTAZ010000001.1:19860484-19870604 GCA_025629785.1 Erythroxylum oxycarpum | reverse complement strand
AAATTTTATCTAATATGTAATTATTATCAGTGATAAAAATATAACTATATTAGTATTAACAACCAAATAGGTTTTTGTTTTTATTTGAAAGAAAAATAGAAACAAAAAATTGAAAGCAAAAATTGAAAACTACAACAGAAAAACAAAAGTAGAACCAAATAACATCTAAGTTTATTGGCATTAGAGGCATCTTTATATAGTTATAGGCTATGGGCTAGATGTTATTTTCTTGATTTTTATGCAAATCGAGATTATGTGAAGTAAATTGCGCATGCCAATGATGACTCATGTATTTCAATGGTTAGGATGAATAGGCAAGCATTTTTAAACAATGTGAAATGCTAGAAAGTATAAAAGGATTAAAGTCAACGAAAAACAAGCTTATTGATGAACAAGTAGCAATTTTCTTACATATTATTGCTCATCATGTTAAAAATCAAGTTATTAGGAAAAATTTTAGAAGGTTAGGTGAGATAATTAGTTAGTTTTTTCTTAATGTATTAAATAAATTGATGCATTTACAAAATCTTTTGTTTAGAAAACTTGAGCCCAGACTAATAAACTTTTTGAACCATTGGTGGAAGTGGTTTAAGGTAGATAATCACCCTATTACTTTTATAAGAAAGTATACTGTATGTGAATAAGGTTCCTCATTATTGTTTATTTCATTTGAATTGTGGAATTGCTTAGGTGCTCTAGATGGGACATATATCAGGGTTAATGTATCAATTAAAGATAAGCTTAGATTTCGAACTCATAAGGGAAACATTGCAACAAATATGTTAGGTGTGTGCACACCCGACATGCAATTTGTTTACGTTCTTCCCGGTTGTGAAGGGTCAGTAGGTGATGGTCAAGTTCGGAGATATAGACTAAAAGTGCCCCATGGTAAGCTTTCCTATATTATATAAGAAGCATGTTTGAAATTTTGGGTATGAGATGAAGTAAATTAAATAACTTATATAGTGTTTTTTATATAGGATGCTATTACCTAATCGACGCATGTTATACAAATTATGAGGGCTTCTTTATACCTTTTAGGGGTCAAAGGTAGTGTCAGAATGAATGGTGTCAAGGTTACCAGCCAAGAACTCCAGAGGAATATTTTAATATGAAACATTTAGCTGCATGCAATGTGATTGAGAGATGTTTTGGGTTACTAAAATTTAGGTGGGCTATTCTTAAGGGTTCATCATTTTATCCAATAAAGACGCACAACCGAATTATTATAACTTGTTGTTTGTTTCATAATTTTATTAGGTAGGAGATGATTTTTGATCCCATATAGAGTGATTTAGGGGATTATTTTAAGGTTAAAAGCCCAACTTGGGACCAAAAGTTGTTGGGTTTGATCAATTTAGGGCTAAACATTATAACCTGCTCAATTAAGGTCTAAACATTTTCGAGTCTACTCAATATTAGGCTATTTTGGAAAAAAATTTTGCAGTGTCACGCACACATCATTAAGTTTAAGTGTGATGTTTTATGTGGCATTTTCGTGACCTATTTTTTGACACCTTCCTTAATTCCAATGTTACACTGGTTGTAGCATAACCTAAAACTTTCACCATGAGGGTATTCGAACTAGACCACTGGGGTCAAGGATCCACTTTCTGCCTCTAGCCATAGCCATGTCTCACCATCTTCTGTTCTTTATCCTAGCAGTCTCAAGCATATGTAGCTAAACGTGGAACCAAATATTGTACTTGGACCCCCCTATTTGAAACCCCCAACCACCATCTTCGTTCTATGATGATCATTCCCAATTAATTAAAATGGCTTTTTACTAATAATAAGCATCACCAAATTGATGAAAATTTATGAGTTCCTTTTTATATTTAGAAGGAAACACAGTGTTAAGCCCCCCACTCACTTATAATGCCATAACCTACATAAGCATTAAAAAAAGAGATTATTATTGAGCATTTGGATTTACTCTAATGATGGATAATTCTTTGTTAATTATTATATATTGAGAAGGGGATAATAATAAGTTAATTTACTTAGGTAGGTAGGTTTAGTTAGTTAATTAATTACCAAAGGTTGGATCCAAATCAAGTGACTAGTAGATTTGGAAGGCCAGTGCCCATCATGAGCTTGAATGGAAGACAAAAAACCAATATCCCTTCTCAGTGTCGTAGCCACTGCTTCTTCTATTGTCTTCTCCAACTCATCCTTCACTTTCACGACTGAAGGTATTGGAGGACACAGGTTCTCCTTCCTTATTTGCATAAGTTAGCGGTTTCGTTTAATGAAGTATAATCAAATTGCAACAATATCTTTTGTTATTTTGTTATAACTGAAATTTAATTTTGCAAAAGGATAGGTAGATGAAGCAGCCGCTAGCATAATAAATATTAAAAGACTTTACAATTTAATGAAATAGTCAACATCAAAATATTTAGATATTATTGGTTAATTTTATTCACAAAATTTTAAAAGTTTTATAAATGTTGTTGAATTTAATACTCACCTGTATCTTCATCAGGGGATCAAAACTTTGCTTGATTTTGATTTTTCTTGAATTCCTGACACACCCTTTCCACTTGAATGCATTCTTCAGGAGTTCCTACATCAAGATCAAACTCCCACTGTTGTAAAGGGTAGTAGATAGATTCAATTAATTTGGAAAGGATGTTGGATGTTAAAAAGAAGAGATATGATTGAGGGAAACAATTAATGTCAGGAATTGTTTCCTTAGAGTTGGTGTCATTTCTGTTTTAGCCACGTGAATGCTAGGATTTGCTGCCACTTATATGTATTTTGTTTTCGAATGAATACTTATAGGTCTTTGTGATTCATATTGTCAACTCAAACTTCTTTTCATATTTAAGATTACATGCAAATGGAATATATTCACCATTAGCTTCACTAATTTTGTAGCTAAATAATTAGCCCTTCTTGCCACGCTAATCTCAACGTAGCCATTCCAGTCTTCCTCCAAGCAAACCTAGTATTCCCCACTTAGGAGAGAGCCTTGAGTTCTTGTCGACTAGATGGAAAGGCCATCTTGGGAAGTTCATGTTTGATCTAATTTCTAAATATTTGAAGGAGGTTTTTAAAACCAATATTCTCAATTAGCTAGCTATGTTTATCTACGATGCAATAGGCAACAATTTCTTGTTCTCCGATGAGAATAAGCTTTTTGTTTCATAGTGTCCTGAATCTGTCAAAAGATCTTTTCACCTTCTCTTTAGACCTCATCTAAAGAAGAAGCCATAAAGATGTACAAAATGCTACCTGGGTTCTTAAAACCTGAGGCTCTTTAGTGATATATCGGTGTTATGGAAGCTATATCATGAAGACAATTTGCCCCGAATGGGAAAATAAAGACAAAGTAATCATCTTCCATGTTGCAAAGAACTATATGTTTTGTTTGGCATGTCGATTGTTTATCATCCTTGAAGACCCAAATCACATCGTTAAACTATACAACCATTTCTATCCTCTAGCTTTAGTAATTATTTTTGTCCCTATTGATTTGCTTCGAGCTACATTTTGTCAGGCCATTAACGCTTCAAAATTTATAAGGAATGAGTTTTTTCCATTTTTAAACGAAGAAAGATCGACATGGTAGAGGGAAAGGCATCGGCTACACAGGACGTATTGTCCCACATATTAATGACAAGTTTTGAGTATAGAAAGTAAATAAATGAGAGCGACATCAGAGACAAGATCCTAGGACTATTGATTGGTGGACATGACATTACTAGTGTTACCTATACCTTCATTGTCAAGTCTCTTGTAGAACTCCCCACATTTACGAGCATGTTTATAAGAGTATTACTTATTATTATTAATTCTTTGTATTTTAATTTGAACAGTTACAGTGCAATTGTTTTTGAATTTTTGTTACATGTATAGAACAAGTGGAGATAGCATAAACAAAAGCACTAGGAGAGTTGTTGAATTGGGATGACATACAGAAGGTGAAGTACTCATGGAACGTAGCATCTAAAGTCATGAGACTTGCTTCTTCTTTTTAGGGTGCTTTTAGAGAAGCCATCAATGAATTCATTTTCAATGGTTTCTTAATGCCAAAGGGCTGGAAGATACTCGTAATTCACTGAATCTAAAGTCTAAATGATTAATAGTTTTGATAAGAATGGATACATTTACACGTGATGTCTCTTATGCATGTAGCTGTATTGAAGTGCAAGTTCAACACACAGAAGTCCAAAGTACTTCCCTGAACCAGAAAAGTTCGATCCAACTTGATTTGAAAGAAATGGATCTACACCATACATATATGTCTTGTTTGGTTGAGGATCTCAGATCAGATGTGTATTGGAAAGGAATATGTTAGACTGGAAATATTAGTGCTCATGCATAACTTGGTGAAAAGATTCAAGTTTCATAAGCTAATTCCTGACGAGAAGATCGTTGTCAATCCTATGCCAATACCCCCAAAAAGGACTTCTCGTTCCTGATAATTAAGTTCAAAATTATATTATCTTATGTTCCATAACTATTAATTTGTAATAAATCCAGTCTCTCACCATAACTATTAAGCTATAACAATATATGCATATATAAAGACGTGTAGCATAAGGTGAGAAATATTTACTATTAGTTGTGGGTGTTATGATATTTCTGTTGACGTGGTTGTAGATACATAAAATAAAAGGAAAACACAAAGAGCTAATATGGATATAAAGGAAAATAGTTTAGGTAGCTTTAGCATAGATATCCTAACCCATCCTTTTACATACAATTCATAGCTGATAAAGCATGAATGTAGTGTCAATACAAATACACCCCAAGAAGATCATAACATTCAACTAGATACTTGTAATCTTTGTTCATCACCATCTAATTGTAAAGAAATAGATCTTTAGGAATTTAAAGTGGTAATATTTTGTGATATATCAAGTAATATTTCTCATTTGATTTCCTAATATACTAAGGAATTGATTTTTGGTAACATATTAAATGATAATATTCCCTTTTCTGTTCTTAACTAAGAGTGGAAGCTAGTTGACTAATGTAATAGCCACACATCACATGAAATAAAGGAAAAGACAAACTTGCAAGCATCAACTGTATACCATATTTGTTTAGGTCAAGACAAACAGACACAAACCAGTTCACTATACTAATTAATCTGAAGGGAACAATTTGATTTAGTATATTATGTTGTCCTTTTCTAGTATCTATTATAAATTATTGTAGTTGTAACATAAAAAGTACACTTAAGACTGCTGGGATAAGGAGTAGAAGATGGCGAGGACATGGCTTTGCCAGAAGTAGAAAGTGGATCCTTGAGCATGGTGGTTTAGTTGGAATTTCTTCCTGGTGAAAGTTTTGGGTTATGGTAAGATCAATGTAACATTGGAAATAAGGAAAGTGTCAAAAAAATAGGTTACGAAAATGCCACATAAGACACCTCACTCATAGTTAATAGCATATGTGTGACTGTCAAATTTTCGTCCAAAATAACTAACATTGAGCAGACTTGATAATGTTTAGTCCTTAATTGAGCAGATTATAATGTTTGGCCCTAGACTAATCAAACCCAACAATATTTGGCCCCAAATTGGGCCTTTAACCATTTGGAGGATTTTATAAACACTATTAACCTAACTAATGCTTAGACAAATTGGAGAATTGAATTGGCAAGCGAAATGTTCAATGAATGGCGAACAACTAGGCAAAATAAAAAATGACATTTTTTGGGTGTTCTATTATGTTTGAGTGTTAGGAGTTTTTATATTATTGTTTCTACAAGTTCTTGTACTCTTTGTTGTTTATACACTATGTTATTCTCATAAGTTGTTGATGCTTAATGTTAATAATGAAAATTTTATTGAATATCTTTATTTTTCCTTTATTCTGATGATTTTTTATTTGTCAATATTGCATTAATTTGCTAGACAATTATGCCAACGAATTCCTTTTCAAGTACTAATTTTCAAAGTTAAAAATGAACAAAAAGAAAGTAGAACTATGAAAAGGATGTGCCAGTTTTCTGCATGATTGATTGCATAATGTGAGAACATACAATGTTGATTCTAGATTTAAAGCTGGCTATATGAATGAATTAGAAAGATTGATAGCAACAAAACTCCCTAATTCAAACTTAAAAGCTAGACCTCACCTAAAGTCTAGGATTAAGACTTTAAGAAATAGTGGAGTATTATATATGATATGGTAAGGAAAGATATTAGTGGATTTGGATGGGATAGCAAAAGGAAGATCATCACTGCTGAAGATCACGTATAGGAGTCTTACTTAAGTGTAAGTATTGAAATTTTAACTTGTTTTAAGTATTTTCTTTAACTAATTTCTTATCATTTATATAAATTTTTAAAGCTTTTTTCATCTTGTTAGAGTCACAAAGATGTTGCTCAATTTCGAAGGAAAAGTTTTCCTTTCTATAATGAGTCGACTAGGATCTATGGAGAAGATCGTGCAACTGGAAATGTTGTACAAGCTACTGCAGATATTCTTAAAGAAATGGAAAGGCCAGTAGGTCTAGGTGGGATAAATGAAGCTGGTGAAGATGAATACAAAGTTGAGCATGGTTTGCATGATGTAGATGAATCCTTTAAACAACCTCAAACATCAACTGTTGAAAGAAAAGCAGAAAATATTTCCATAAAGAGGAGAAAAAAAGAATAATGATACGGGAGAACTAAACCTTACAGATTCAATTATTGTTATTGCCAAGTTATTAGGTTATAACATAAAGAGGTCAGAAAAGAATTGTGTGAGAGTATTAGGACCGAAATGATTATTCAACAAAGAGTTGAAGAGTTAGATGGTGCATTGGCTAAGATAGAGGCATTGACAGATGATGAAAGGGATACTACTTTAAACAAAATTCCTAATCATCTTAGAACAATTCTTATATTTTCACTCTTGTGCCTTCTTGAAGACTTGGGTGGGTGAGAAAGTTTCTTGCCACATATTGAAGATTACACTAAGGTTTAAATATTTTGTATTTTTATTAAAAATAGGACCGAAACTTATTTTTTTGTTCAACTAAATAACTTTTTAGTCTTTTAAACCCCGAGTTTAAGTTTATTTTCAATGTCATTTTATATTATAATTGAGACTATATATAATGAATGCAGACATGAGTCAGACCAAATTCACAAAGTATATGAAGGATAAATTAACCACTACATAATTTGCATCAGATGGGTAATAATGGAGATTTATATCACGATGGATATTAACAAAAACTGACATTCGAATATTAAGAAGGAACAAAGATAACAAAACCTATTAGCCAACATATACATCAACATTAACTATGTAATAGTTGTCATTCTTATCCCCCATCTCTTCAACACGTAGACCACTTGAGCATATCAATCTGCCATCAACAACTTCAACATTCAGGATCTTGCCACTATAGTAGAAATAATAGAAAGAGGTTAGATTTTAAAAAATGTTCAAGTGACTACATTGTTTAGTAGCAGAACACCACAATTGGCTAGAAAAATGATGCATTAAATTATAGTCAAAATGTTGGAAAGCCACCTGATAATTTTATAAAAATATATATTAATTATAAAAAGAATGAATAACTATCAAAGAATGAAGAATGCAATATGTAAGGTGTCCAATAATAATAATAATAATAATAATAATAATAATAATAATGTAATTAGTGGGTATTATAATGAATATTTTGATGTTTTTGTTAGTTATTCCTTTTTTATTCCAAATTTATGTTTTCCAACTAAACATTAACTGTAAGGGCCCAAACTATACCCTAGTATAAATGTTACATACCCATGAAAGTATTTGTGTTACGTGTTAAAATTGTGAAATGATTATAAATTGTATATGTTTTGAATTTTGGTTTGATCTCGAATTTTGGTTTGATGGACCATAATTAGTAAGTTAGAATTAATTGGTACCATTAGAAAATTTAAGAATTAAAATGTACATTTGGACTAGGAAAATGTCAAGTGGCAAGACAAGTTGGTATATGGAAATTCAGATGACTAAGCTTGTAAATTGATTGACATTTGATATAGATGATTAAGTAATAAATGGCCTAATAGAATTGTGACATTTGGTAGCCCCACATGAAGACATGTAGATGACTTCATTAAAGGACAAGTAGCTTAACTTCATGTGTGACATGTGGCCATTATAAACCAAGACACCTTGCCTCCAAAGAGTTAGGCAAGTGATGAATCATCTTTCAGTTTTGATGTTTCTACCTTCTCTCTACACTTTACTCTTCACCACCAAATCTCTCTCTTACACTTACAAACTCCTAAATTTTGTTTCAGTTTGGATCATCATCACTTGACACCATTGCAAGATGATACATCAAGGAAGTTAGATTTTGCTATCTTTTTGTGTCATTGTCTTCTTGGTGTTAAGATTTTCACCTTGATCTTGGAGGTGTGTTGGTTGCATAAAGGCTAGTTTAGCTTGTTCTTTGAAGAAGGAACTTGAAGTTAAACATTTAAGGGGATTCTAAACTTGATAGCATGTATTAATACAAGTTCTATGATGATTGAATTAGCATGAAATATGTGTTATGATGATGGTAAATGAGTGCTAGAAAAGTGATCCATGTATGGCAAATTTTGTTTTAGTTTTGATGCATAAAAGATCATGATTTGTGAGCTACCTAATGAATGATTTTGAATTGGATTTGGACATGATTTTGATGAGTAATTGAAACATGAATAATGTAGAATTGAAGTGAAATTGATGGACAATGATCAAGGTGTATTGAATGGAGCATCACTACAAGAGTTAAGACATTTAGTGTCGATTGTTTTGTGACTAACTATTATTTCGTCACAAATACGAGGTTTTTTGTGACAAGAAATTGGATTGACACTATTGTTTGGACTAATTATGATGATTTATATTTTTGTCACTAATACAATAGTAATTGTGACAAGTTAGTATCTTTCACCATTAAGTTGTCATTACTTATATATTAATAGTGACAACTTTTTTTTATCACTAATTTTTGTCATTAAAAGACGATGCAATTTGGTGCCAAAAAGATTTTGGTGGGAATAAATTATAATTGTGACAAAACATATGTTAGTAGCTAATATTTTGTTGTGACAAAACATAGTTTGGTCACTAACATTTTGTTCTTTTTGTTACGAAACTGTTAATCGTTACATAATATTTTACTTGTTGTGAAAAAAATTTTGTTAATAAATATTCAACTAATTAGTGTCTACTTTATATTGTCACAATAACCAAACTATAACTACAATAATAGCCATTCACAATTTAGTGACAATTTTTTGTGACTAAATATTTTTGTCATCACAGCTAAATTGTCACTATTAATATATTAATAGTGTTAAACTTTATTTTATCACTAAGATTTGTCACTAAAAGCTTATGAAATTTGGCGCAAAAATAATTTTGACCGCAATAAATTGTAATTGTTACAAAACATATATTAGTAGCTAATATTTTCTATTTGTTGTGGCAAAATATAGTTTGGTTGCTAATATTTTTTTGGGTTACGAAACTGTTAAATGTCACACAATATTTTACTTGTTGTGACAAAAATTGTTATCAATAAATATTCAATTAATTAGTATCTACTTTATATTGTCACAATAACAAAACTATAATTACGGTGACAACTATTCGTAATTTAGTGACAATTTTTTGTGAAAAATATTTTTTCATCACAAATAAGATATTTTTTATTGCCAAGACAATTGATTGACATAATTATTTGGATTATCTGTGATGATTTATATGTTTTGTCACTAATGCAAAGCTAATTGGATTATCTGTGACAATTTCACAGCTAAATTGTCACAATTAATATATGGATAGTGTTAAACTTTATTTTGTCATGAAGTTTTGTCACTAAAAGCCTACGAAATTTGGCGCCCAAATAATTTTGGCGGGAATTAATTGTAATTGTGACAAAATATATGCTTATGACTAATATTTTATTTTTGTTGTAACAAAGCATTATTTGGGCACCAATATTTTTTTTCTTATTATGACGAAACGGTTTATTTTCACACAATGTTACTAATATTTTTTCGGCCTGGACAAGCTTCAAGTCAAACTGCATATTTTTTTTCTTGTTACCGTTCCTATTGACAATCGATTTGTTTGGGTTTGTTTAAATTAAAATTTTTATCTTAAATTTTAAATT
>JAOTAZ010000001.1:19748164-19761887 GCA_025629785.1 Erythroxylum oxycarpum | reverse complement strand
GGGTGAATATGTGAAGTTGATGTGTTGATAAGCCATCCTAAGTATAAGAATGGTGTTCAGAAACTTCAATGGCAAAATTGTACTGATCTAGAAAGAATTAGCCAAGGAGGTCTTAATGAGAGTTGTAGCTATGTTTCTAGTTTTCAAACACCATAAGGTATGCAATTTTTTGATATCGGAGTCAAAAGTTATGATTCTTGTAAGTGGAGACGTTTTGGATAGAAAAGCAGACAGAAGGAAGTAGACAATAGGAAAAGCAAACGATAGAAACGCAGACGGAAGAAAGCAGACAATAGAAAAGCAGACGGAAGAAAGCAGACTATAAAAAAACAGACAGAAAAACGAAGACAATAGAAATGAAGGCAGAAGAAAGCAGATGATAGAAATGCAGACGGAAGAAAGCAGACTATAAAAAAACAGACAGAAAAAAGAAGACAATAGAAATGCAGACGGAAGAAAGCAAACCATAGAAAAGTAGACGGAAGAAAGCAGACAATAGAAAAACAGATGGAGTAAAGCAGATGATAGAAAATGAGACGATACAGAAGGTAGATGATAGAATTGGCCTTTTAGGTCTTACGAAAGTTGTAGATCTCGAAGTCTCCTTTCCAATGGTCTAAAAATGAAGTCAATCAGACATCGGTAACAAAAGTTATGGCATTCGTACAGAGACATGTACATTCCAAGTAAGGGCAGAAACGTGTCAGAGTCTTTTGGCCATAACTTCTTCTCTGGACATCCAAATGAACTAATTCTTGCACCAGTGGATTCACTAGACCTTGCTCTTCTCTCCACCAAAATTTGAAGCTATCTAAATTGCTTGGAGAGAGATTTAATGAGAATAATGAGACGGGTACAGTAAGTGGATCAATTAAAAGTTTATGAGTTGGATATTTTCTGAACATGCTTCAGTAATTTGGAGATATCTTGATCTGTGGAGCAAACTAGAGGCATGTATATGCAAATGTTCTGAAGAGGGCGGTTAGAAATTTCGATTGGGGGTTCCCTAATTTTGTTCAATAAGTTATAAGGAATGAGTCCTCTATGCTTTTATGAACCCGAATGTTGGACTTCAGAAACGAGGTCCAACATTGTTTGGTATTAGAGCTTAGGTTTTCTCCTAGGCTTAGAATGCATAGTAGGGTAAATTGTTTTGTTATGTGATTTTTTTGTTGCATTGTGAATTGATTGTTTGCATTAAGTGATATGCATATCATGCATACATATAGGAACTTAGCTTAAAATGAATTGTAAGCTAATCATTAGTGTTTTCATTGAAAGAGTAAGATGCCACCTCGTAGAAAGACACGAGAAATTTTGCAAGGTTCAATTGCACCTGACTCTCCACTAAGGGAGGAGAGCACCATTGAGTCGGTAGCCCCTAGAGTGACCGAGGCTTCCTTAGGGCAAAATAATGAGCCCCTTCAATCTCAGACGCAAGAGTCGCCCAGTCAGTCTGAGCAAGTGCGTCCACTGGATCCGAGATTGTTCCAGGCATTTACTCAAGCCTTTGTTCAGGATATGGGTCAGATGCCACAGACTTCTGCTTCAGCCCCAGTTAAAAAGGGGAAATAATTTGACAAGTTGAGGAAGTATGGAGTAGTGGACTTTTATGGGACCGCTGATCCTGAAGAAGCTGAGACCTGGTTGAGGAAGACAAAGAGGCTATTGGAGCATATGGATTGCGAAGATGACAAGAAGGTTGTGTATGCTGCAAGTCTGCTTCAGGGGGATGCTTTGCATTAGTGGGAGTGTGTATCGGGGAGCCAGTTGAAACCGACAGGGTTGACATAGAAGGACTTTCTTGTTGCTTACAAGAAGAAATATCTGTCTGAGGTGTACATTCAGCAGAAGTAGATGGAATTCTTGAGTCTCACCCGAGGGAGATGACAGTTAGTGAGTACGAGCGCCGGTTCACACAGCTGTCAAGATATGCTGCTGAGATGATGCTGAGTAAGACTGCTAAGTGTCGTCGGTTTGAACCGCCGGTTTGAACCAGGACTGCACCTAGCCTTCAGAGAGAAAGTGGTAGTGCATAACTTCGTTGACTTTCAACAGCTGGTTGAAGTAGCATTAAGGGTGGAAAATATTGAGAACATCAAGAGTGTAGTTAGCAGGAAGAGAAAAGGAAGAGAGCAGTCCAAGAGGGAAGGTGGTACTTCTATGCCTGATAGGAGTGCCAGAACTTTTCCTATGTAGTCTGAGGAGAGAAGCAGTGGTGCAAGCAGACCTAGACCTATGAGGACTTCTACTGGTTCCCATCAAGCCTCTACGGTGGGAGGCAGTAAGAAGGGAGATGGGGATAGGCCACCTATTCCCAAATGTGAGCACTATGGGAGATTCCATAAAGGCGAATGTTACAGATTAACAGGAGCATGTTTCAATTGTGGGTAGAAAGGATACTTGGCCAAAGAGTGTCCAAAGCCAGCCAGAAGAGAGAGATCACAGATGCAGGCCTCTAGGAGAACAGAGACAGGGGGACAAAAGATTGTAACGGAGGTGGGTAGCTCTGAGGCAGCTAAGAGAGTACATCTTTCAGGAAGATCCAGGGGTACGCACCATCTAGAGTGTTTGCAATGACACAAGAGAATGCAGAGACCGCTCCAGAAGTGGTAACAGGTGTGGTTAAATTATTTGACGAAGATGCAATTGTTTTGATTGATCTACGTTCTACCCTTTCTTTTATGCCATCGGGTAGAACTGTGAATAGGAGGAATTTGAGCCCATTGGATACTCCTTTAATGGTGAGTACCCCAATCGGCCAGTATATTATTATTAGTCAAGTTTATAAAGATTGTGAGATATGCGTTAATGGAGGACAATTAGTGGTGGATTTGATGCCCTTGAAGATTGGGGGATTGGATGTGATCTTAGGTATGGATACATAAGAAAAGTATCATGTCAACTTAGAATACAAGCAGAAAACAATGGAATTCGAGTTAGAGAATGGCAAAATATAGGAGATAGAAAAGTCAGTCCACCTCAGACTATTTCGGCTATGACAACAGAGAGAATGATGAGGAAAGGGTGTGAAGAATATTTGGCCTATGTGTTAGACGCGAAGACAGATAGAGGGAGGTTAAAAGATATTCCTATAGTCAAGGAATTCCCGGATGTCTTTCCCGAGAAATTTCCAGGACTACCTCCACCTAGGAAAATTGAGTTTCCCATTGAGCTTCTTTCAAGTACTACGCCGATCTCAATTCTGCCTTACCGAATGGCTCCAGCGGAATTGAAGGAGATTAAGGAGCAATGAGAAGATTAGTCAGAGAAGGGTTACATTAGGCTGAGCTCTTCACCTTGGGGAGCTCCTGTCCTCTTTGTGAAGAAGAAAGATGGGTCATTGCGAATGTGTGTGGATTATAGGAAGCTCAACCATGCCCCCATTAAGAATAGATATCCGCTCTCGCACATAGATGATTTGTTTGACCAATTGCAAGGGGCGAGAGTCTTTTCTAAGATAGATTTGAGATCGAGTTACCATCAGTTGAGGATAAAGGAGACCAATGTGTTAAAGACTGCTTTTAGAACACGATATGGCCACTTTGAGTTCTTGCTTATGCCTTTTGGGTTAACGAATGCACCTATAGTTTTTATGGATTTGATGAACAGAGTCTTCAAGTCCTTTTTATACCAATTTATCATTGTCTTTATTGATGATATATTGGTTTATTCTAAGATTGATAAGAAGCATGAGGGTCATTTGAGGGTTTCCTTGGAGACATTGAGGAAGAACGAGTTGTATGCCAAATTTGATAAATACGAATTTTGGCTAAGGGAAGTGGTATTTCAGAGCACGGAGTGCATGTGGATCCACGGAAGATAGAAGCGGTTGTGAAATGGGAAGCACCTAAGAATGTAGCTGAAGTGAGAAGTTTCTTGGGATTAGTCGGGTATTACAGGAGGTTTGTGGGGGGCTTTTCTATGATAGCGGCTCCACTTTTCAAATTGACAAAGAAGAATCAGAAATTTGTGTCGACTGAGGAGTGCTAGAGCAGTTTTGAGGAATTGAAGAATAGGCTCACAACTGCACCGATTTTGACATTGCCTTCTGGTGATGATGGATACATTGTGTACAATGATGCCTCAAGGAAGGGATTAGGGTGTGTGTTGATGCAAAGAGATAAAGTGATTGCCTATGCTTCTAGGCAATTAAAGTCTTATAAGATGAACTATCCTACACATGACTTGAAATTGGCTGTCATAATTTTTACATTGAAGATTTGGAGACATTACTTGTATGGAGTTACTACTAGGGTGTTTACAGACCACAAGAGTCTTAAGTACCTACTGAGCTAGAAAGAGTTGAATTTAAGACAAAGGAGGTGGTTAGAGCTACTTAAAGATTTGTAGTTGATCCTGCAGCAATAAGTAACATGTTTCTTAAGTAATTTTAAATTTATGACATAGGTAATTGTGGGGTGGTTTAGATAATCGAATGGAAAATAATATTCCAAATTGTTGCATTTTACCCCCAAATATATTCCCACATGGTTATTGTTAGGATATATGAGATATATCTTTTATTTAATTTTAACATTTTTAATTGGACATATAAGATATAACTTTTAAGAATATTGGAGTCTATCATCAACGTGATATTGAAGTTGATTTTACTACCAGATTTTATGGGATTATGCACATCTTTTAATTACTATAGAAGTCTATCAAAACATAAGTGGAGAAAAACCAGGTGGTGTGTTTTTGCATTAACTGTAGTGTGCGTGTGCTATTGAAGCAATGTACGTTGAGTGTCTATGATAGAAAATATACTGCTTGCAATGCATGTCATTAATAGAGCTAAATAACATGTCTTTTTAAACAAGCCACGGTATGGTCGTTATGGTGAGCATGTGTTGATGTTGTGGACGTTTGTCTCATTGAGTTAATTGAAGTAAATCTTTGTTGTTGAAAAATCGTGGCTGTGGGTGTATTTTGGATGATGGTTGATCAACGCTTGGTAAGAGTGAAGCTAAGGTGAAGTGAGCTATTTAGTGGGCATTAATGACAAACTAGAGAAAGGAGCTCACGTTGGTTTTTGGGATTATGGCTATGAAGCATTAAATGCCTTCTTGTTGTCTACATCATAAACACGCAAATCAGAGTAACTTCAATTGGTTATATAGATCACAACTTTAAGGCTTCCCAATAACCTTGCTGGAATTTTTTAGATGTGGAGCCAAGGGTTTTTGTTTGGACAACAACGATTATTAATTGATTTCTTTACGAGCTGCATATACTTTAGTTGATGAATGGGTTATCGGTGCAGCTGTGGCTTCGTGTTGGTGTTTATATGAGTCAACCTATTGGTGCTGCGACGACTTCCAGATCTATTTTAGTGGAGCTTAACCTCATCGGGAAGTTGTTTTTTTCTCAAGTGTATTAATATTTTGTTCTTAGTTGATTGATCAAATACTTGAGTTATTTTATTTGTTATTGCTTTGAGTGCAAGTAGTTAGACAAATCATCTGTTGAGGTTAATACGAGGCAGTCGTACTATTGGGTGTAAAATTCTTTCACGGGAAGTGAGGTTGAGAGATAGTGCTAAGGGTTGAGTGGTGTCGGCTTAGTAAAGCCTTGGGTAAAACTATTGTACCTCGGTGAAAGTTATTAAGCTGGGTGAGGGCCTCGCAGACGTAGGCAAGGTGTGCCGAACTGCGTTACCAAATTTCTGGTGTTGATTTATTTTTTGCTCTTTTAATTTTTCTGATTTATTGGTGCCAAAGAAATTTGCGGATAGTTTGCGAAATTAACCCCCTTCGGTTTTTTTCAATAACCAAATAACCAAATCGTTCTCTGTTGTTAGTCTAGTCTTGATCAACCAGGAGCAAAGGCAAAAATCAGATGGAACAAAAAGAGACGATGTGAAGATCAAACCGAAATCAGACGATGGAAAGTTAGACGATGGGCAGTATTAAACATATTCCATCACTTTGAGTTCCGGAAGCGCTAAGTATTAAACTTATTCCATCGCTTTGAGTTGTTCTTGCTTCTCACTTTCGCAAGAACAACTCAATTCTTGCGCCTCACTTTCGCTTTCGCTGTTTGGTCTTAGTAATATATTTATTTTCTAGTCTTAACGAAAATCAAACCGAAATTAGACGATGGAAAGTCACACGCAAGGCGCGAGTAAAAAGTAAGACGAAAGAAAACTAGATAGAAGCACTAAGTATTAAACATATTCCATCGGTTTGAGTTGTGGAAGTGCTAAATATTAAACATATTCCATCGCTGTGAGTTGTTCTTCCGTCTCAATTTCGCTTTCGGTGCTCGGTCTCAGTAATATATATATTTTCCAGTGTTAATTTTGATCATAATAAAAGTTAGCAGGAACAAAAGTAGGACAAAGCGGCAGTTTGAAAGTGAGAGGATAAAAAACTGTGGCCAAAATCATACGAAAGAAAAATAGACGATGAGAAAATCAAATGCAAATCAGACGATGGAAAGATAGACGGAAGGTGCAAATAGAAAGTAAGATGAAAGAAAACCAGACGGAAGGATCAATTTTGTGGTAGTAAACGAGCGTAAATCGTTGGACTGCATCTGATAATTGAGTATTTGCTGGTTTCACATGCAGGACAAACGTATCCGTTTTCAACCGTGAGTGCAGGTGCTCTAACAGCATATCCTTGTTCTTATAACGCGAAAGAATAGAAGTAAGACAGAGTACACAGATCTTGAACATAACCAAAAAACCAAATTCTTCTCAGATGTTAATGCGATCTTGATGAACGGGAAGCAAAGGCAAAAATGGGACGGAAGAAAAACAGACGATGTGAAAATCAAACCGAAATCAGACGATGGAAAGTGAGACGGAAGGCGCAAATAGAAAGTAAGACGAAAGAAAACCAAACGGAAGCGGTAAGTATTAAACATATTCTATCACTTTGAGTTGCGGAAACGCTAAGTATTTTCAGATGTTTTCCTGGTCTTGATTAACCCGTTTATATATTTACTTCTGACATTCTTAGATTCTTAAGTCAAAATGACTTTATGTAAATGATATTGATGAAGAACAAATAATAAATACAATAGTCAATAATGATATATAGATGCACAAGAAGGGGGGTTGAATTGTGGTAAACTTTAAGCCGCCAAAACCCTATTTTTTTAAAATAGTAATATCGAAAACCAGGATTAAGTAATGGACAAAAGAATTGCTTACTGACTTGAACGGTTGTTCTTTGTTTGTTGAAATAGAAGACATAAGTTTGAGTATTTAATAATCATAATAATAATAATCACGAATTGATTTTGCTACTGTGGAGTTGTTTTATCACGAACAAAATTAAGATGAAGCAGCGGAAGCGAAAATGAGACGAAGGAGTGAAAGTGAAAGTCATACAGAAACAGAAGTTAAACTATGATGAAGCAGAAGTAAAAGTAAGGCCGAAGAAAACTAAGACGAAGAAAAAATGAGAGGAAGCAGCAAAAGCGAAAGTGAAAGGGAAGCAGAAGTTAAACTAACATGAAGCGGATGTACCGTTGTCATGTCCTAATTATTTAGTTTCAGAAAGGATTCATTGGCTATTGACAATAATTAATAATAATAACAATAACAATACTACTAATAATAATAATACAATTAATTTTGTATAATAAAATTAAAAATAATAATAGTATGAAAAATTTGCACATCTTCCGCAGAATAGTATATTTTAGTCTTGACAAATCCTCTTTTGTCAAAGGTTGGAAGGTATTCAGTTGTACTGGGCTGCGCTGTACTGTCTTCTTCTTCTGAATATATAGCCTCCTTTTTAACCGCTTCTTGATTCTTTAAAGAAACTGTTATTCAGTTGAGTTATGTAGCTAACTCATACTTATCCCTGACTTGTTTCTTCCGTCTTCTTTCTTCCGTCTGCTATTTGTATCGTCTACTTTCTTTCGTTTGCTTTTCTATCGTCTGCTTTTTACTTCTGTCTGTTTTTTTCATCGTCTCGTTTTTGGTTTTGTCTGTTTTTCTACTTTTCTTGCGTCTGCTTTTCTACCGTCTACTTTTTATAGTTTGCTTTCATCTGCTTTTTTACTTTACTTCATTATTATTTGTTCCTCATAAATTAACAATCTCCCCCCAAAAAATCAAATTAGTAGAACATTTGTACATAAACAGATCAGGACATACAATTGAAAAAGAAAAATAGTCCTTTTCTCCCCATATTTGTTATAAACCAAAAATGATTACGACCGCATATATTCCATAATGGCCTGCAGCGCATAATCAGCTTCACAAGGGACTTAATTATGCAAGTACAATTTCCAATCCTTACAGTGTTGAGTTTCCCTTTTATAAGTTGTCCCCGCACTGGACAAGATTCATTTATTGTTGATTGAGCACCACTCGTCCCTGGGTCATCTGAAATGTGATGAGAAATGAACAATCCCGTCACTTTCTTCTCTACATAGGAGGCCTCATCAATTTGTCGCACTTCCTCTGCAATTTTATCTGCTGTCAGATCATTTGATGCCCCCTCTGGGTATAATTTCTCCTTTCCCTTGTCAACATTACGTACAATGGGACAGTTCGGTTGGATGTCAGGCACAATTTTTATCACTGTGTTCTTTGACTTTGATTTACAGTAGTTCTTGCAGAAAGAACAAGTTTCGTTTTAACAAAAGAGTTTCATTTTTAAAAAAGGGGTTGAATGAAAAGTTTACCACAATTCAACCTGCCCTTCTTGTGCATCTATAGATCATTATTAAGATCAATATTAACCTGTTATTCACTTCAACCTGGAAACATCTTTAAATATACGATAGCAGTAAAACGCATACGAAAACTAAGACGATATGCTAAATCAGGAATTTGCCATATCAATTAATTATGTTGGGATAAGAATAAAAGTTAGGACGAACATAAGTAGGACGAAGCAGCGGCGTCGTCTAAGTTAAACTTTTGCTTCTTTTTATTTTCAATTGTTCTTGCGTCTCAGTTTCGCTTTCGGTGGTCGATCAATTAACATATACGAAAGTGGATGGGGGTGACTTCTTTATATATCATGATTACATATTATCAAATAATCGCAGGAAGATACCTTCAGCAATGGAAAAAATATAATCAAGATGATACAACAAACCTTCCTTTTTATTAAGATAATTATTAAAAGTTAGACGAAGCAGACAGACAAGCTAAGACTAAAACTAAGACCGACCGGAATAGTTCAGAAAAAAGTAAAACGAAGCAAAAGCTAAGGAAGACAAGTAAGACGAAAGGAAAGCTACGAAGGGGCACAGAATATTAGAAGCAGGCTTGATAATCCTCTTTCAACAAGGTTCCTTTTAATCCCAACCGGCTTCTTTGTTTCTTATGTGCTGAACAGATTGGATCTCTGCATTTGGCGTCATGGTTCATGTCCAGAGGAAGTCGGTACTGAACCTGCAGTGAAACACAAGCACATGGAAGAAAGAAGCTGCAAAACCTGCAGAGATAGAAAAGGAAAAAGCGAGAGCTTAACAACACAAACACAAAAAGGGCAAAAAAAAAAGCAAAAACGCAAAAGGAAACAAAAGAAAACACCAAAACTTACCAAAGTCGAAAAAGAAATACATGCCTGGATAGAAACTACAACACCTGCAAAGAAAAACCTGGATGAATGAAAGGAAAGAGAAAGAAAAGGAAAAACTAAAACTTACCAAAACAGAAAGAGATACTCCAACCACGACCATCTGTGTCCAACAATGAACACGGTAAAAGCTGGATGAATGAAAATCGAAGGAAAATAACGCACAGAAGACATCGACGGCGGAGAGCTGCACAGCAAGGCAAGGGCGTAGAGGTAAAGGAAGAGAGAGAAACCTTTGCATAACTCCTGGTTAATGAATGGAAGAGGGAGAGTAATAATAAAGAGACAGACACAACATTTAATGAACAGATACAAATGATAATAAAGGCACAACATTTAATGAAAAATTTATCATAAAGGCACAACATTCAATGAAAAATATCTTAAGAACTTTCAGATAGAGAGGCAGAGAAAATAAGGGACAACATTCAATGAAAAATAGTATTATCATAAAGGCACAACATTCAATGAAAAATATAAGCTTTAGGGAGGAAAAAAATTTATTTTGGCTTTATTAATTTTTTGCGTCGTAATAATATTAATAATAAATGTTAGTATGAACAAAACAGTGAGAGGATTAAAAAAGTGAGACGGAACTGGAAGTCAAAGTGAGACGACAGAAAAGACGGAAGCGTAAACTTTTTGAAGCACTCTTCGGAAACGTGTTCATCGAAAAAGATTAGACAAATCAACCCAAGTTGGTTTTTTCGTACTGCGACGTTAGAATGAATAATTGCGGTGCATTAAATGAGGGGCAGTATTCCAATATGATACGGTGACACAGAACTGATTTGGGTATAGAAATGGGCAGATATCTTCACTAAACGGTTCTGTGAATAACGATTCTAAGAAATCAGACTGAACCTCAACATGGTTATGATAACTGACTAACCATCTTATACGTCTCAATCCAGTTAAAAAGTCATAGAAGATAACAGCGTTAGCAACAACGAAAGCTACTCATGAAAAGCAGACAGAAGCTACTTATGAAAGCAAACAGACGGAAGTTACTTATGAAAAGCAGACGGAAGGTAATTATTAAAACCAGGCGAAAGGTACTTATGAAAAGCAAACACTAGAAAGGAGACACAAGAAAGCAGACGATAGATCACTTCGTCAGTCTTCAGTTTGTTGAGACAAAGCTTGAATGGGCAGATATGTTCACTAAACCACCGAGTGAAGAACGTTTCAGGGAAATCAGACGAAACATTAACATGGTGATGTTAAGTAATCAAACGTCTGACACAACATATCCAAGTTAAGAGGTCATGAGAGTTAACGGCGTCAGTAACATTAAGTTACAACTGGAAAGTTCTCTGACAAGGAAGCATTGCAGGGAAAAGACTCAGAGTTTTGAGAACCTCGGCTATTCTAGAACACTCCTTATAACCTCTAAACATTGTCCCTTGGAATACTCTTGACCTAAAACTCTTCATCTTTCTGTTCTCTCAAATTTTTGCAATCAACATTTTCTCTTAAAGAACAAATTTGTGAATTCAAACTCATACTCAGAAAAGAAGCAAATGGAGCAAATGGGAATGGTTTTCGGAAGACATGTTGATTTCGACTCTCTAAAGAAAAGAAGTCAGAAGAAGAGCACTCCTTCTGTTGTTCGAAATAAGAAAAGAGCAGTTGAACAAAGTAGAGCAGAGGTAAATCTTTCTCAACCACTGACAAAAAACGATTTGAAATTCAAATTTATTGAAGAAGTTGAACCTTTGAAGAGTAGCAGCTCTCTAATGATCAAAGAAACCCCAAAAAGGCAAGTCAAGGTACAATTTGAACCAATTTTGGTAAATAGTAGTATAATGCATCTGGTGAATGACAATGAGATAAGTATGTATCATTTTCTAAGGGACCAAGCAACCAAACCATACCCCACTCACATAACGAACAAATGTACACTATTTTCCCAATCACAGAGATAACTGTAATAAAGGTTGTGCCTGACCTTCAACTGAAACCTTTCACTGTTCGCAATGATGATAAAGGGAAGGAGAAATTTTACCCAGAAGGAGAAACAAGTGATCCTATCAAAGGGAAGTACAACACGATAAGGATTGGAGATATGATTTAGATAACTGAGACCCTTGTGCGAATGATTTTCCGCATTAGGCCACTATGCACCATATCTGATCTAAACCTTCTTGAACCAAACCGAGACTCTTCAACCTTCTTCACCAAGTGACGTACTTCACCAAGTGACGTACGAGAGCATACACTTGTACTAGAAAAATGATTGGAGTCAATCAGCAGAGATGTAAACGAGATGGAGGAAATGATGAAAGAAATATTGAAGCGTCTTCCATCATAATCATTTTTGATTAATAACAAAAGATAGGGGGAGGAAGGTGAAGAAGAAAATGAAGAACAAGTAGAATGAAGAGAAGAAAAGAAGATGTGTTTTTTTAATGTTTTAGTGTATATAATGTGAACTTTTTCTTAGAAATTTGATTATTTGGTATCATGAAAAAGGAGGAGATTGTTAAGTCAAAATGATCGGAAGCAGAACAAAAAACAGACGGAAGGGGCAAAGATAAAAATCAGAATGAAAAAATAGCAGACGTAGCGTGGAAGCACACAAGGAAGATGGAAGCGAATGAAAATCAGACGATACAAAAGACACACGAAACAAATTCAGACATAAGGCGCAAAAATTATATTGAGACGGAAGCGAAAGGTCAAAAAATTAGATTGAAGAAAGTGAGACACAAGATCCCATTGTCATCTGTCATGTCTCATCTTTACAGGAGAAGTAGGATAAAACTGCTCTGTCGACATCTGTCATCTGTCATCAGTCATCTTTTATCTTTCAACTCTCGATCTAGGACTTACTATTTGAATTTCCAAATCTTCTCCTGAATAAAATTTTCCACTTTGTCTCACCTCCGGAAACATCAATTTAAAATGAATTGAGTGATCCTTATCTAAAGAAACCACTTCGAAATTTGAATAATGAAATTATCAGTAAATATTTATATTGTATCATAAGCAGGGGAAAAGCCAGGAATAGAAAGTAATACAAAATTTTCAAGTGTTAATAATAATAAAAATAATTATAATAATTTGACTAATGAGAAAAAGCAGACGGAAGCGCAGAACTCAAAAGCATACGGAAGCGCAAACCCAAAAGCAGACGGAAGATTCAAACCAGTTTTCTCTTCAGCTTCGATTGAAATGATTATAATATATCAATTATTTGAAATAATCATCTGATTAATTTGACTAATGAGATTATCAGTAAATATTTAACATGGAGCAAAAACAGACGTAAGAAAAAAACTAAAAAGCAGACGGAAGCGTAAAACTAAAAGCAGACGTACTAAGACCAAAATCAAAGCAGACGGAACCGCAAAACCAAAAGCAGATGGCAGACTGAGTCGAAGTCGAACACTGGAAAAGTTTGTGATTTTGTAGAAACTTTCTCAGAGTAATAAATTGATTCATAAACATATTTAACCGCTTGAAAATAACCAAATTGTTCTCAGATGTAAATCTTGTCTTCATGAACGGCGAGCAAAGCAAAAAATTAGACGGTAACAGGAAGTCAGCTACAAGGCGCAGATAGAAAGTAAGACCAAAGAAAACCAGACGGAAGTGCTAAGCAGATGGAATGCAGAAAAGCGCATCTTGTATTCAGCTCATTATGACATATCTTCAACATAACGCTTATAATCAAGCGGAAATCAGACGATGCAAAGTCACATGTGAGGCGCAAATAAAAATTAAGAAAAATGAAAACCAGATAACAGTGCCAAACTAAAAAGCAGACGGAAGCAGAAAAGCGAAAGCAGACGGAATAGAGAAAGCGCATCTTCTATTGAGCTCATTATGACATAACTTTCCAAGTATTAAACATTTCGTCGCTTTGAGTTGTTCCTACGTCTCACTTTCGCTTTCGATGCTCGGTCTTAGTAATATATCTATTTTCCAAGTTAATAATGATAATAATAAAAATGAAAACCAACGAAAGTAGGACGTGTAGGAAAATCCCGGTGTGTCCATCACATGAACACGGTGCAGAAAACAAAAATTTTTATTCCGGGACCTTCCTGAAAGCCAGGATCCATGTGTCAATATAACAAAGTCAAACCATAACGACCAAAGGAGACCATCTCTAACGGTATCCACGCAGAGGTCGGAGAACCTAACCGGGGCAAACC
>JAOTAZ010000001.1:19673755-19698522 GCA_025629785.1 Erythroxylum oxycarpum | reverse complement strand
CTTGTCACTTTTCCTAAGGTCCAACTCTAACTAAGTTTCTTTTGAAACTAACTCCATTAATTCTATCTTTACAATCCTGCTATCTCCAAATCTTCTTTTGATTTCTTTTCCCATATTTTCTATAATTTTTCTCCGAAATTTATTCCAAATTCACCGAAATTCCCAAATCTCACAATCCTACTAACCAATAATATTTTCAACATAGATAAATTCATAATTCACTAAATTTCCAAAAATCCCAATTCAATTCAATCATACCCAGAATCATTCATGAATACATGTACAATTATTTTCATATGCAAAATTTTCACTATTCACGTGTATATGTATGACATATTATGCATGAACATGGAAAAATGCATTTCTAAGCTCTCATTAAGTACTCATATTTACTATTCTAGCCTCCCACAAGTGATGGGATGGTACATGACAGATGCATTGATAAAAGTGATATCTTCCTCAAACGCTTCACTTTCAATTCTATGCTCTCCTTTTCCATATGATTCAAAACCACCTATATAGGTTTAACTTTGCAAACCGCCAACCAATCTGTCTTATCTCATCGTAAGCTTGAAAAAGGGACATAACACACTTGCTTCGCCTGCATAGCTAAGGCAAAAGGTTCAAATTGTCTCAATCTTCTTCAGTAGTTGATTTCAACTAGATTGCATTGACTATGCACTTTTGTTCTAACATTTGGTGTCGGGTCATGCCAGTAACATTTAAATATCACACATAGCTTAAGTGGCAAAGCAGGGTACTCAACTTCAAATATTTCAATAATTTTACCATAGTAATCCATCAATTCTCCTTATATCGAAACACCACTATTTATTGTTGACATGCTATGTCCATGATATTCTGTATGATATTTATATCCATTCACGAAATATACCGGATACGATTTAACAGTTCCCAGAGGTCCCTTTACAAGATCACAAATGAACTTGTTCTCTATTGAATTTTCTAAGCCTACACAAAATAAATTATCATAGCAAAGAGTATAATGTCATGAGAACACTTAAATATGGTTTTGAACTATAAGAATATTTGTAAGTGAAAACTTACATATATCTCAAACCATCGAGGAAAGTGTTTTCCAACTTTCCGACATTATCTCGTGTAACAATGCCTCGTATAATCTAATTACATAATGACATTTTTTAGTAATAAACAACACACAATTTTAAAAGAAGAAATAATCATGTTGAACTTACTGAACGAAAGGAAGAACCTCTTCACAGTTTAATAAATGTAACCATGTGTAGCCTCAATTTCTTCCTCTGTTAACATTCTTTTTGTCGCACGTCCATATATTTGTCCAGGATATGTAAAAATGGACAAGTTTCCATCAGCACCACTCGTTCCTCCCCCATCGTCATTACGAGGAACTTTTCTTGCTCTTGTATGAACATGCGGCTCAAAATAATGTCCACAAAACGTACTAGCTTCCTCCACTAAATAAGCATTACATATGGAGCCTTCAACTCTGGCTTTGTTTTTTACATTTTTTCCAAGTGATGCAAATACCTATATTAGAGAAATGGTTATTACAATTTTGTAGATAAAGCATGTAAAAATGGTTATTGCAATAATATTTGTTGAGTTACCTCTCAAATGGATACATCCATTGATATTGAACTAAACCGGCTAGTTTTGCCTCAAATGGTCAATGCACAAGTAGATGCTCTATATAGTCAAAGAAGCTTGGAGGAAAAATCCCTTCTAACTTGCACAAAATAACTGGAATTTCATTTTCTAGTTTTTCCATTTCTTCCAAATTGATTTCAGATGATGTTAAGCTTTTGAAAAACAAGCTTAACTCTGTTATCGCTTCCCATACCTTAAAAGGTAGCAACTCCCGAAATGCAATTGGGATTAGCCTTTGCATAAATACATGACAATCATGACTTTTCAAACCAAATAATTTGTACTTCCTGAGATCTACACACCTAGACAGGTTTGAAACATAACCATCACGAAACTTTACACCTTTCAACCATTCACACAAAAGCTCCTTTTGTTTCTTGTCCTCCCTTCAATGTTCATGATGGTACTAAACAAGTTGTCAAAAATGTTTTTCTCAATATGCATCACGTCTAGATTATGTCGTATCAACTTCGTTTTCCAATATGGTAAATCCCAAAATATGCTTCGTTTTCGCCAACCAAAGTTTTGACTCATGCTTGTATTTACTTCGCTTCAAATTCGGTTACTTTCAGCAACTCCAATTCCTCAATCTCTTGAAAAATATCTTCACCACGTTTTAGAGGAGGAGGTGGTGTTTTGAACATCCTATTTTTAATGAACTTATATTTATTGCGCCTAAACGGATGATCAGAAGGAAGGAATTTTCTGTGGTTGTTAAACCAACTTATTTTGCCTCCGGTTGGAAGATAAAGCGCATCAGAATCATTGCCGCAATGAGGGCACGTCAATTTTCCAGCTGTGCTCTAACCAGATAACATGGCCAAAGCCGAAAAGTCACTAATGGTCTACATCAAAGCTGCTCTCATTACAAAATTATGTTTCAGAGATGCATCATATGTTTGCACACCATATTCCCAAAGCTGCTGCAACTCTGATATAAAAGGTTGTAAGTAAACATCTATTTTTTTCTTCGGATTCGTTGGTCCTGACACAATAATTGTCAGGAACATGTAAGCCTCTTTCATACACATCCACGGAGGCAAATTATAAGTAGTAATTATAACTGGCCATGATGAATATTGCTGCCCAGATCGACCAAAAGGTTGGAATCCATCTGTTGATAATCCCAACCGAACATTTCGACTTTCAACTGCAAAGTGCACATGGGTGTCATTGAAATGCTACCATGCCAGTTCATCTACTGGATGACGCATAACTCCATCTTCCTGATCGTGTTCAGCATGCCATCTCATGTAAGATGCAGTCACATCAGAAGCATAAAGTCTCTGAAGTCTCGGAGTTAGTGGGAAATAATACATCCACTTCCATGGAACTAATTTCTGTTTCATTGAAGGCTTTCTTGGCTTAAACCTCAATTGACCACAAAATTTGCACTCTTCTAAGTTCACATCGTCTCCCCAATACAACATACATCCCAACCGACAACAATCAATTTTTTCCACTGGCAAACCAAGACCCCTAATAAGTTTCTTCGTATTATACAAACTGTCAACCATTGTATGATTAGCAGGCAATGATTCATTATACCACTCCAGAATTTGATCAAAACTACGATCCGAGATGTGTCCTTCACTCTTTATGCTCAATATTCGAGCAATTGAAGACTATTGCGTCATTGTCTCACAATTTGGCCACAATTCTCAGTCAGTAGACTGTAGTAAATCAAAAAACTTCTTGCTTATGGGTTAGGTTCTTCTTCAACATTTTCCCTATTTGTCTCAAAGGTATAACCGGCCCCATCAAATAGCATTTGCATGTACGAGTTTTCAGTTCCATAAACAAAATTTCCTCTACATCCAACCTCCCCTTCATACTCATTTAAGTTGACAAATGTTTATGTTTCATTCCCCCCTGAGGTGCTAGAAATCAACGGTTCGCCATGTCGTGTCCACTCAAAATAATTGGGCACAAATCCTTTTCTCAACAAATGCAACTTAACTTCATCAATAGTAAGGAAACATTTGTATTTGCACTTCCTACATGGACATTTGATCTTTTTTCCATCCATATATGTAGGTTGAGAACATGCATAGTTAATAAAACTGTCAAATCCCTCCACAGATTCAGGATTAATGAAACAATCAGGGGTTAATCGTCTATACATCCAAGATCTATCCCAAAAACTCATAGCTGGAAAACTGTTAATTTAAACCAGTGAATCCATTGTTAGTATCATTCATGTATGCCACATATAACAAGGTATGTAGGATAAGACTTGTGATCCAACATCAGAAGTTCAAATTCTCACCCCTAGGCTCTTAGTATTATTCACCTCTAAGTCTCATGGTAGCACTATAATGTGTTATGGGTAAAAGTTTATGGGTTCATATCAAATATATTAAAACTTAATATATGACATATATGTTTGTAATCATATATGTCATAACACACATATTCTTCGAAGTTTGATATGTAATGGATTATAAATATGTACTATTACCTAATCAAAGAAATATTCATAAACATATGAATATTACTTATTTTAATAAATTAGTTTAACATAAAAAACACTAAATTAACAAAAAAACTAAATAAAAATTGATAACCGACGTCACACTCATCCTATATAAACCTCCAAACATAACCGAAGTTCATACGACTTACAAGATAGATACATATCGTACGAGGCATATCATTTTATCAACACAG
Organism: Erythroxylum oxycarpum; assembly: GCA_025629785.1. NCBI lineage: Eukaryota > Viridiplantae > Streptophyta > Magnoliopsida > Malpighiales > Erythroxylaceae > Erythroxylum > Erythroxylum oxycarpum. The sequence continues at coordinate 19,694,202 of JAOTAZ010000001.1, read as the reverse complement.
GAAGTTCATATGGGAAGTTCATATACACCCAACAAATAAAACAATGGCAAAAAATCCTTACTATAAAACATAATCACTAACCTCAACCGAAGTGCAGAACGATCTTCTTCAAGTACATCAATGAACCTGCTAATGAAGGATATAACACTGATACAAATGTAGTTTCAATTGTGGTTCAATTCATTGTTGACATTAACTCTCCATATACATTAATGAATGCCAATTGAATACTTGGGAAAGCTTCGCTTCAATTTCCTTCAAAGTATAAATACTTGCAGATAAATGAGTACCTACATCCAACAACAAAATGGTTCATAGTTTAGATAACATCAAAATGTTTATTGTCCTTAATAAATTGCCTAATAATAAGATCAACAATGTTAAAACTATGGATCTTTTGCTGTAATTACACAAAGGATGTCACAATTTACAAGGATCCTATTGAAATTTTGGCTAAATTTTCCTTATAAAATGGACATCCCCCTTTTGAAATTAGGGTCTCCCTGCACATAAAAAAACCACTTCTACATCAACCCGTACGCACAACTTAAATCGGGTCTCCAAACTACATGTCTACACTTAAATCAATCCATTAATAGGGACATTAAAGGTAGGCTATTAACCTCCACAAATCGATGTTCATTAGATAACGAGATAGAGTCACCAAATAGTGCATTGGATATTTTTCTTTACAAGGATAGGTTTTCTATAGTCAAAGAATCCATTACCAAATAATTTCAGCTTTTGAAACAAGATATGAGAATATTATACTAGACTCACTTGTAGGCCTCAATATATGCAAGTCAAGGGAAAAAACTTAAAAAATGCAATTAATATGCTAAACACCTATAGTACACAATTTAGATGGATTAATCACCAACTTTAATACTTTCCTTAACAATGATTTATAAGAAAATCATAGCAAGAAATAAGTCTAAAATCACTAAAAGAGTTAGCATTATATGTTTTCAAAACCAAAAAATGAAGGTCTTATTGATAGCTTTAAAAAGCTTACAAGACTAAATATTTCCAAAATTTCCCTTTTAACCATTTCTTTAATTTCAGACCATGCCTTTTGATAAAAGTTCCCATTTTATCAATTTGTTCCAAGGGATTTTTTAGCTTGTAATTTAAAGACTACTTGTTTAATTTCCATTTCTTAAAAAGGTGAGACTAGGAATTGGTTCACTTCAATTGAGAATCGGTTTGAAATGAACGATCTCAGCACTTACATATTTGAGTTAGTCAAAACCTATTCACCTAAAATATTCTTGAAGTATGAGTAATATCCTTTACATGATCTTGAGAATTAATTTGATTGCCAGATTAATCTAAGATATAGTTGATTATGTTACTATTTCTTTTTGACAAGATTGAGCTGACGAAGATTTTTAAACTTCCATCCCCTTCACACATCTAGGATATCTTAGTCCATTGTCTTAGGAGCAAAAAATGGACATCTAATAATCTTGCGTAATTTTCTAATGCATGTTTTTCTTGTCCTAATCACCACTTATCCCTTGGATGATCATATATCATATTCTAAATATTCTCTAAGATGACCTTTACCTACTTTACTTGTAATAGTGTATCAGAACTAATATTCTTTTTCAATTCCTTTAATTCTTCTTTAACATATTCAAGTTTCTTAATATATGTAAAAGCTTCAAAACCCTATACCTACTTCTCTCGTCCTTTTATAAATTTCTATACGAAACCTTCATAGTTCACTAAATAATCATTGAATATGAAAGGAATTTCCTTATTACGCTTCAAAGACTCTCTCTATCATTATGGGAACATGATCTGAAACATTAGGAATTTTGAAACTATACCTTCCAGACAGTTCTTCATCCACTCCTCATCATTTAGAACTCTATCTTCTTCCTAATATGCTTATCAGTTGTTTGTTTGTTAGTCCATGTATAAAAATTCCCCTCTATGCTTAGGTTTGTAACTCCTAATTTTTTAACACATTCCTTAAAATCTCTAGAGAAATTCCTAATGCTTATATTTACTTAAGCTTTAGACCAATATAATGTGTGATTAAAATCTCTAAATGGATGGCATGCGAAAAATGTGACTTTAGATTTCAAGGGTATAAAAAACATTATACTTATAGTTTTCAAGAAAGAAAAATATTTGCTCCTTAAAAGTCTACTTTTCAAGATAATGCAATATTTGATTTGATGATAAATTGTAGAATATTATCATTAATACTCATTAAAAGTATCAAATTATCTATCCTAACCAAATTTTAATGGAAGTCTTAAAATAAACAATTACAAGTTAGCACAATTGATGTCAAATTAACACCTTTACTTCAAAATCTTCATGCCATTGCCCCAATCATATTCATATCATATTCATAATAGGTCAATAATTTCCTAAATGACCAAGAAACAAACAAACAACCATGTAAAGCATTCCATCGAACACCTTGAGGGCAAAACCATCTCAACCCTATCTACACACAAATCGTTTAAATCTTTCCATTATTTACATGCAAAACACTCACACAAGACCAATCAAACCTAAATAAACAAACAAAAGCCATTAAATCAGTCCAAACAATATGAACAAAATGCATCACCCATGGCTTACCTTCGACAGCAGCAGAGGAGAGACGGTAGCAACAGTTGTCGCTGAAGAAGAGGGGGAGGAAGGGTCACCGGAGACGCAGCAGCTGATCGGAGGAGGAAAATCGCTGGAGGAGAGGAGAGAAAGAAAAGAGTCAGGCGCGAGGAGAGAAGATGGGAGGAATTTGGCCGATTTTTTTTTGACGACAGAACAAATCCGTCGGTATAGTTTAAAATTTCGTTGTTACATTCAGCTTTTGAACCTAATTTTACGATGACTTTTTAAACAATACCGATGGATAAAAGCCGTTGGCGAACAACCACCCCCGACAACTTTCCCGATCGAAAATTTATTCCATCCCTATTTATAGACAGAATTTTATGCATCGGTATATTTCCGTCGCTACAATTTTTTGCAAATATTTTCCTCCAAATTTAGCAACGAATTTCCTGACGGTCGCAATTTCCATTTTACATTTCGACGGAATAAAAATTTCCGTCGCAATACATATACGAATACCGTTTTGTCGGTATATTTTCGTCGCAATTCCACAATTTTCTTGTAGTGTTCGACTCTTCCTGCTTCCACCCAAAGCCAAGCTTCACTTTATAAACCCACTCCTTTGACCCATACGAAATCCCCTTCTAAAAACAATGCCCCCTTTCATCCCAAAATAGTATATTTCCGTCGCTACAATTTTTCGCAAATATTTTCCTCCAAATTTAGCAACGAATTTTCTAACGGTCGCAATTTCCATGTTACATTCCGACGGAATATAAATTTCCATCGCAAAACACATACAAATACCGTTCTGTCGGTATATTTTCGTCGCTATTCCACAATTTTCTTGTAGTGTTCGACTCTTCCTGCTTCCACCCAAAGCCAAGCTTCACCTTGTAAACCCACTCCTTTGACCCATAAGAAATCCCCTTCTAGAAACAATGCCCCCCTTTCATCCCAAAATGAAATCCCTAATTCCCAAATTTGTACAGTTTTAACGTAAGCCTCACCTACCAAGCCCCCTCTTCTGAAACATACTGAAAAGGAAAACATTCCCCCCAATTGCCTAAACATTCAAGTTGTTCTCTTGCCTGAACCTTCGCATCCTCTATCTTATCCAGAGCATCCTCTAACTGTCCAAGACCAAGCCCGTAATCCATCCCTAAATGGCCTCCCCAAAACTTGGAAATTTGTTGTTTCTACTAGTATGGAAGAGCCCTCCAGTATCCAAGACCTGACCTACTTCCCACTGGACATTAGAGAGGATAAAATCTTCATCATCCCAACTTCAGAGCTAGCTCAGAAAAGTGCAAGGAATTTTCGACATGCTTTAATCGATTTCTTCATCGGTAAGCGCCTTGCCTACCCCGTAGTACATAGAGCCTTATCTAAGGCCTAGTTAGCTTGCAGCTTATCTGAAATCCTAGTGACTAATTCCAACAAATTCCTCTTTAAGTTTGATTCTGAATGTGGTATGATTGAGGTACTAGAAAGAGGTCCCTGGCATATCCAGGGGAAGCCTTTGTTTTTAAGAAAATGGAGCTTGAATGCTGGGGAGCGGGAGGCAGTTAGGTATGCCCCTGTCTGGGTTAGATTTTATAATATTCCCTTCGAATATTGGAATAATGAAGGTTTGGGTAGGATCGTTAGTGCAGTGGGTCACCCGTTGCTGTTGGACTCCCGTATTGCCAAAGTGTCCCGAGTCCTCTATCCACGAATGTGTGTAGAATTAGATTTGGAAAAGTCCTGGCCTTCTTCCTTTCAATTGGCCACCTATGATGAAGCTGAACAAATGATTTTTAAAGAGATTGCTATTGAATATGAGTGGAAACTTGATAAGTTAGTTCAGAAAAAGGAGTGACAACCTACTGGACGAATCTTTGAAATTGGGACTCAAGCTGAGTTGGAAAATACTACGGAAACTGTTAATGGAAGTATTCAGTAGACAAGTGACCATCAAATAATACTTGAGCCAAAACCAGACAATCCTCAGGAGAGTGAATTGGAGAGAATCCCAAGTGACCACTGTCAAGGCACAAAAGTGCAGCAGCAGAATGATGATCCAAAAGCAAGCCTAGATGAGGCTGCCTGTCCTGAGATCAACAATTTGGAGAGATCCCCAAGTGACCAATGTCAAGGGGCAGAAGTGCAGATGAAGCATATTGATCCTAAAGCAAGCTTAGCTGCTGCTACCTGTCCGGAGATAATCAAGTCAGGTACTTCTATTGCCTCTATTAAATCTAATGTAGTTCCTAGCATTTCCTTAGCTTCGGGATTGTTATAAGGGGCAAAGGGGGACTGTTCCATCCGAAAAGGTAGAAAACCTAGAAAAAAACAAAACCAATAGGTTGCTCCTTTGCTTATCATTTCATGGATCTAGGTTTTTGGAATATTAAAGGTCTTAATAATCACAAGAAGCAGCTAGCTGTGAAATCCTTCCTCAACATGCTGTCTGTCTCTTTTGTGTGTTTGATAGAAACTAGGATTAAATCTCCTTTGCTTTTGCATAATATCTGCTCTTCTCTGTTTCCAAGATGGCATTTCTGTAGTAATTTAGACCAAGCTTCTTATGCTAGGTTAGTGGTTTTTTGGAATCTTGATGGGTATGTTTGCAACCCTGTTCTTGCCACAGACCAATTGATCCTTTTGGAAGTGTCCCCTGTGAATAGTGATATTGTCTTTTTTGTTACTTGTGTTCATGGATCTATAAACCTCAATCATAGGAAACGTCTGTGGACATCTTTGTCAAACATAAAACTCACTATTGGGAACCATCCTTAGCAATCAGTTGGGGATTTTAACGCCATTCTGTTTTCTCATGAAGCTGAACCTCTAAACTCCTCGACTTTAAATGGAATGTCAGATTTTAGGTAGTGTGTAGAGGATTGTGGGTTGTATGATCTTAATTCTAGTGGAACTATTTTTACCTGGACTAATAAACAATCAGGCGATCTCCACATACCTAGGAAACTTGATAGAGCCCTTATAAACTCACAGTGGAGTTCTCAATTCCCTAGATCCTTTGGTGAGATCCTTAACCCAAATATATCCGATCATTCCCCTATTGTGATAAGGAATTCTGCTTCCCTTAAGAAAATGCCTTCACACTTCAGATTCTCAAACTTCCTAGCCTCTCAACCTTCCTTCTTTCAAACAATCGAAGACGCTTGGAATTCTCTAATCTAAAGGACCCCTATGTTCTGTGTTGTGTCTAAGCTTAAATTAGTAAAAAATTGACCTCAAATCCCTGACTAGGTATGCAATGTAGTCGAGGCTTGTCAAACTATTTTGAATAACATCCAAGACCAAATGAAGTCATTGCCTAATCCTTTCCTACTAGCTGCTGAAGAGCAAGAGGCTATGACTAATATGTTTAAAGCTTTAAATGATCAAGAATCTTTCTACAAACAGGCTTCCCGCATCAAATGGCTTTGGGAGGGGGATAGGAACACTAGGTTTTTCCATCAGTCCATTTTATCTAATCGAAACAGGAACATAATCCATTCACTTCTGTTGGGAAATGGCCATAGAATCACTGACATAGGGGACATCCAAGACTCTTTTCTAGATTTCTTCCAAAACACCCTTGGTAAAAAGAAAACCTCAGCCTCGGCCGAGGAGTATGTAACTCCTCTCTTTCCCCACCCCATCCCAGAGGACCTTAGAAACAACCTTGTAGCTGAAGTTACCTCCCAGGAGAATCGAGAAGCTTTCTTTTCTTTCAATCCAAATAAGGCCCCTGGCCTGGATGGTTTCTTTTTTAAACATTCTTGGCCTATAGTTGGAAATGAGATTACTAGGGCAATTCAGGATTTTTTTTCAACATGGCAAGCTCCTCAAAGAGCTTAATTCAACCTTTATTTCTCTTGTCCCTAAGAGGATCCACCCTTCAACTTTGTTGGACTATAGACCTATTTCTTGCTGTAACGTGATCTATAAGGTGATCACCAAAATCATTTCTAGTAGGTTTAGACAGATTTTACCCCTTGTCATCAGTCCTAACCAAAGTGCTTTCGTTAAAAATTGTCGTATTAGGGACAACATTCTTTTAGCCCAAGAGATCTTTAAGAACTATCAACTTTCAAATAGCCATAAGCGATGTGGTTTTAAAATTGAACTAGAAAAAGCCTATGATTCTATTCAGTAGAATTTTCTCCTCAAGATGCTTATGGCAGTAGGTCTTCCTTCCATGTTTATTAAATGGATCGAAGAATGTCTAACCTCCCCATCCTACTCTATCCTCATTAATGGGTCTCTAACAAAATTTTTTCGTGGTAAATCAGGTTTAAGACAAGGTAATCCTCTCTCTCCTTATCTTTTTATTCTTTGTATAGAAGTCCTCTCTAAGAGTTTACATGACTCGATATAAGGTACCCCTACTTTTAAATTCCACTGGAGATGTAAAGCTCTTAAACTTTCCCACCTCTTGTTTACTGATGACTTATTAATGTTCTGTCATGCTGATCTAACCTCAGTGAATACCTTGTTAAATTGCTTGAATATGTTCTTTAACTTCTCAGGTTTGGAAATGAATCTAAACAAGAGTCAATTCTTTCTTTCTCTTGATATGAGTCATTGGTTCGACCAATTGGAAGGTATTTCGAGTCTCCAAAGGGGTCAACTTCCTATGAAATATCTAGGATTGCCTATCTTAACTGGTAGGTTGACTAGGAGAGACTGTATCCCCTTGTTAGATAAATAGATTCCAGAATTAACAAATGGACTCATAAGGCTTTATCCTATGCTAGTAGGCTTCACTTGGTAAATTCTGTCCTATCTACCTTTCAGGTCTTTTGGGCTAGCCATTTCATTCTCCCTGCCTCTATAATCAAAGAAATATAGTCTAAGCTCAGGAACTTCTTGTAGTTTGGGAAGGTAGTAACAAAAACTCATGCCAAGGTTAAGTGGTCTGATCTTTAAAATGAAGGTGGTCTAGGAATTAAACATCTTTCAACTTGGAATGATATTCTATTAGGCAAAAGGATCTGGATCCTTTTTAATGATAGGGAAGCTTTAAGGGTTAAATGCATTCACACTATTATTCTTAGATGTCAGAATTTCTGCAGCAATTAACCAACTAGCAATAGCGACCTGGAGGAAACTAATTCAGGTTAGGAATATTCTTGGGAACTATTTCAGATTTAGGATAGGGAATGGATTGACAACTTTCTTATGGCAGGACCCGTGGCATCCCAGAGATTTACTGCAGTATCTGGTTTCCCCAAGACTTATCATTGGGTCAGAAATTCCAATGCATGCTAATGTAGCTAATCTTATCCGTGACAATGTATGGAATTAGCAAGGAGCTACAATTGAGGCCATTCGTATGCTAGATCCTTTACCTTATCAATTTGATGAATCTCAACCGGATAGGTTAGAATGGTTGCCTAGCACCACAAAAGCCTACATGAATACATCAGCTTACACCCTGATGAGACCTCCTTCTCTGAGATTACCTTGGTATAAGTTAGTGTGGCAGAAAGGTATAACCCTAAGGTATGCTTTTATCTTGTAGTTAGCTTTTCTTAATAAACTACAAACAAGAGATCGACTACTTTATACTTTTATTCCAAACCATTGTACACTCTGCTCTTCAGACAATGAATCCATTAGCCACCTTTTCTTTGAATGCTCATTTTCGAATTCATATTGGCAACACTACCTTAGCCACTTTCAACTGAACATCCCAAATTTGCCAAATCTCCAATCTATCCAACATTGGTTCACCCAAATCCAAAGCTACCAAAACCTAAACCTAAACACATTCTCTATCCTAATTTCTGTTGTTGTTTATAACTTATGGTCCGAGAGAAACCTCCGAACCTTCAAAGACAAAGCCATGGAAATGGGAAGCATCAACTCCAAATTGATCTTCCAAGTAATGGAGCAACTCTGTATAAACACTGAGAATAGGTAAATTGGGTTTTCTGTTGTCTGGTCTCTGGTTTCTCTTTTTGTTTGCAGGTACTAGTTGAAATATTCCTTCATGAGCCCTCTCCCTTGTCGGAATCAATACAAGGATGATCCCAAACCAAAGGAAGGGAGGTTACTCAGATGATAAGCACAGAAATTATCAAAATTTAGAGGCTTAAGTTTTGGGCTGTCATTGAGTCTGTTTTGTTTTATGTTTTGGTTGTGTTGGCTGTTAGAAGTTAGTGTGGATACTAAGTCTTAAGAGATTGAGATTGTTATTATAGATGAGTAAGATCACTTGAACTATAATAACTTTTGATAGATTGATCAGTGAATATGACTTAGGTCATTAGGCACTGTGTGGCTTTTGGTAGCCAAGGATTGTTTTTGGCTGCCCTCAGTTTTGTACTTAACCTTATATTTTCTTTTTATTTTTTATAAAATATTTTTACTGATTTATCAAAAAAAAGATAATGGTCATTTATTAGTTGCAAATGTATCTACCATAGCTATTATCACTATTGACTTCCAATCAAGTTGGGAATTCAATTTCTCTTACTTCACAAACCACATTCCTTTATAATATGTGTCCTTTTCATATGTAAGAGTCTAGAAAGAAAGATAATGTCCATTTAATAGGTGTAGAAAATTTTGAGTATTCTTTCCCTTCCATTTGGTACTTAAAAGATTTTGACATAGATGCCAATGTAATCTTCAAATTCTTAAAGGCCGACATTGACATTGAGCACAACGTACATCATAAGGATAAAAGGACACAACATTTTAATCTATGTGAATTTCATAAATTCTTTATTAGATTCAACTCCTCTTTTCTATCAATCTCAAATTTGTAGAGGCAAAGAAACTTATGTTAACAACCCTCATTACATTATTTGATTTGATTCCATAAATATCATACATGTATGAGTGTAAAAAATTAAAAAAGATTTAAATTACTTCACTTTTTTTGCTACAGAAAAAATTGTAATTATATATCTCATTCTTTACACTGATTAGGATTTGAACCTAGTAGATACCTACTTCTATTTCATAAGGCCAAACTTTTGATGATCATCACTTTACATGCTTCATACTTGAAATTTCTGGTAGAGAAGATGCAACTCTCTCTTTAAAAAAAAAACTCATCTTGAAAAGAAATACCTAGATAATAGTCTAATTCAGTAATTGTTTCTTATAAAGTGAGATAAGTAGAAGTAAGAATATTGTAGGGATATAAGCAGATTACTAGGTTATATTTGTGAATGTTCCTCAAAAAGTGGCAATGGATATTTTTGGAAGTAAAAATATAGCGTCTAATATCTTATAAATACAAACAACACACAACAACCATAGCTATCAAAATCCAAAAGACCATTATATTTCTTTCACAAACTTAGAACAATCACAACAGAGCAAAGCCACATCACGTGGAGAGATCTAGTTACTGGTGGCAACGAGTAGCCTAGCAAGTGGCAGTGAGAATAGTTGAGGAGGAAAGACAGAGACAAAGAGAGAGAATTGGCGTTTAGCTTTGGAAGACAAGCAAAGTTGAATTAGGGTTAAGATTTTTTTTAATTTTAATCCTTAATTTTTTTATTTTTATTTTAGTCTTGATATTACAGATATTTTCTATATTGAAGAGTACCAATTGATCAGTATCATAACCTAATATAATAATTAAATCTTAATTACCAATTTTCAGCTTGTATGATACATAATATCGATCCATATTAGTTGAAATGGTACAATAGTTAATACTTTGGCTATCAGGCTTGTATAGTGGCATTGGTGGTAGGGGAAAAGGCAAGTTTAACAATGATTATAAAGGAAGAAGAAAAGGGGAAGTGTTTTCCATTTTTTTGAAGATTATGAGATATGAGTTCGTAATCACTATCACACACTTGTCAAGGTCATCAAATCACGACTCCATAGTCTGGGCTTATGGGTTTATTATTGGGATTGATATGTCCTTTTCATAAACTTAAAAATCAAATGTCAAAATATTTTTCAGCATTTAGTCTCAAACGATCAAATTAGTGATCCTTGTTTAGGATCGAGTACTAGCTTTGCCATAGTTTAATATATTTTTTAATTTAAAAAAAAGTTATGAAAACTACCAAACAACAAAAGGGTTGGTGTCGACAATTGACCATGTTTGAATGACGAAAGCATATATGTATTTATATATACCGTTCATAATAGTGTCACTGAAATATATGTAAGGGGAGAAGCACAAGTCTTATCTTAGTGTAGAAAGTTGTTTCCCACTATATAATGTTGGCCTAAAGTCAGTACAATATGTGGTGTGGTAATTAAAAGCAAATATGCTATTTGAATCACTAGACACAAAGGCAAACGTGGGATTTAGTTGGTATTCTATATGTTCGCCACCAAGGTCTCTTCTTGGTCCCTCTCCGATTCCCTATCCCCCCTCTTTGTGTCAATTTTATGTATATGTTATCTCATCATCTTGTTGCCTCACCTAATTTTTCTCAGCTATCTATTAATTAGTTAACCATGTTCTTACCGACACCGTTTGTTGAGAAAGTGATGCACAATCCGATCCTACTTAATATATGAGGCATATTTATTTCATAATACTGTTTAGGTGTATAGTACTAGAGTTTGACAAGAACATGTGTTCTCGGGAGTTGGATAAGCACGAAACTTTAACAAAGGTAGAATGAATCGTATGTTGACGATGATCAAGAAAATGAGTGATAAGAAGTGGGTTGTGTTAGATTGTCTTTTTAGGTGGGGCGGCTTGATAGTTGATTGTAACAAGATAATGTCTAATAACGATCGTTTTAATACATTGGATTGACAATACAGAAGGGAAAGAGTGATAATTATTATGACTTGTGTTCTTTTACGTAAGAATATTCATGAGATGATGACTGTACGATCACTTGGAAACATCGTTTTAACAAACCATATAGTCTGTTTGAGTCTACATAATAATATATATGTTAAGTTTGGGAATCATACCATCACTGAATATGCTTTCTCCAAAATCAAACAAACTGAGGGTCTTGCAGGCCACTCATATTAAAATTTCAGATTCATTGTTTTCTTGTTCTTCTTTCCAGCGCTGAATTTAGTTATACCAGTAATAGTCATCAGGTTAGTAGATAATACTTTTCTATACATTGCTACTAGAGTTTAATTAGGTAGATAGAGCAAAAGGCAAGCAAGAAGAGTAAATATAGCTAAATCATGCGTCTAATAATGCTAGTTCCTATTACCATATGTCCACTAAAGTTTAACAGAACAGATACCAAGGAAGCAATCCAAAAAGAAATTCAGGAGTGGGAAACTGAAACAGAGGCGTAAGTGCAAACACCTTCAAACAAATACAATGATCTAAAAGCGGCAAAAAGCAACACAAACTCCCATGCATAAAGCATAAGTTGGAAAATTTGGACCTAGGATAAGCTACAAATGATGAGAAAATTGCATACTCATCCAAAAACTTATTAACAATTGTGGCAGTATATTTCTGATGCTAATTAAGCCTTGCTACTGGGTATAGAGAATAACATAAAATGATGCTTTGGTGGGCAACATTCTTCTAGGGTTTCCATGCTGAAGCCCACACTACAGGTTCCTCCTTCCAAGTCAAGTAAATTCCTGATTCTTCTCCTTGTGGCAGCACAAGTGACCATCCAGCTCTATACCTTTTAAGCAACGCCTTGACATCGTCTACGACATCGTCACTAAATCCCACCGGAGAAAAGTCTGTCTGGAGTCTTCTCGACCATTGGTTTCCTCTCTCCCTTCTCTCACACTCTCCTCCATTTTCCTCATCACAAGCCAAAACTCCAACCATGCTTCTTGAGCACTCCCTCTCCAACATCAACCTTTCATTACTTGTTGGCGCAAAGCTTTCCTCTAGCATCTCAAAATACAGTGTGTAATATCTGAGACACTCTTCAAAACACTTAACGAAGTCATATGTTGAGCTAGTGAAATCAGCTTCCTCCTCAACAACCGTGACAACCCGAGGATTGAGTGACTGAAACATTCGAATCACTTGACTTCTTTCCTCTACCTCCACTCTTCTTAATGCTCCTATACAATTAATTGCAATAGCTTCATCTTCTTGAACACCTAATCCTTCCTTGGTGAGCCCTCTTAGATTGTTTAGCCCACTTATAACATTGAATTCGAAGGGAACTGCCATTAGTCTAGCAAACTTCTCCATTCTTTGGCCGATTTCCTTCATGACTGATCTTACGAGATTAGTTGTTGCTACGACAGTGAGCTTCAAGTGTGGCGTCTCATCGTTTCTTGTGGCTAAGGCTTCTAGTAGAGTAGGCCATTGAGTGCAAAGGGTATCGCTAATATCAATGATGTGAAGTTTGGCTTCCCCGTCTAGAGCCTCCAAAATTGCACTATTTGAAGCTACATGACCAAAAGTTGTCCATGGACTAACCTCCTGGAATTTCAGTATCAATTTTCTGGCTGAATCAAAGGAGTGACTCTTTTCAGCTACCGAATTTAAGGTTCTGAAGCAACGTTGGCCAGATTCGGTGGCTTTACAAAAGAGAGCTTGTAAGAAATAAGATGCCAATTTTTGATCAAAATCTCCATAAGGTGAAGCAAGCTCGTTCAACATCCATAGAAGGTGATGAATTTTGGTGGAGTCCTTCTCGGATATGGCTCTTGCACACTCCCTAAGAAGCTTTCCTGCCCATTTGTTACTCGAATCGCTAGGCTCACCTGAATCCGATGAACGACTCGTCGACGTGTGGCTGTTTTGAGGCTGACTATTGCTGTTGTTGCTATTGCTTTGCATGTCGAGAACTCCTACCTGATCATGGCTCTGCTGGTGGGAAGTGAAGAAGTGCGTGTGCATGTCCTTTGGAGTAAAGAGAGTTATGTCCATGTGTGATTGGGAAACTCTTCTTCCGATTTGTAGAGTCTACAGAGCACCTTCTGTCGGATATGATCTCTCATGTTTGCTCAGACATGGTCAAGTACAAAGCTATATGATGTAGAAGGGGCATGGTATAAGTATTATATTGTGGGGGTAGTCATTCTCATGACATTTCGTTAAACAGGTACTTCATTTCTTGGGGATCAGATCAGGTCCAGTATATAAAGAAAATACTCTATGGTAACAAATATACGAACAGCCTTCGTGTGAACATTGTAAGATGGCAATTCCAAAAGGGACTGCAGTTTTTGTTCGGTAGCATGAATCCCGAATAAAACACATCATATTTATGTAATTATATAAATGTTGGTACTCGTCAGCAGTGGCGAAATTACATCCCAAAAGATTTTGACTATAACAGTACAATGTTTGGAACAAGAGATTACAAGTTGCAAGAGCCCAAATCAAGGATCAAAGGAATAACATTATTGGTTAATAGGATCATTCACGTTTCACTTAATATCAAAGTTTTAAAAGAGATTTTTCTTCCAAAAAGTAATTAGTTTTAATCACTTTAATCATAAATTAATGCATGATAGGAATACAAAGAGTCACTAGTTTTATGTTTATTGAAATTTCAATTCAGATAAATAGGAATGTACCTTATAACTAGTCACTTACAAGAAAGAAGAAAAGAACAACTTATTCTGAAGAACTTCACGAATTCTCTATAATAAGCATAGACATTATTAGTCTAACCAAGGTTTTCCAAAGCTTTCATTGATCATAGATTTCTCCAAAGTACAGCCTCTTGACAATAACGTTGTTGAACCACGTTTAGCAAAGTTTTGGAGTAACTACGTTAATTTTTGGCAAAAAGCCATGGCTACATAGTAAAGTTGTCCGATGGCATAGTGAAAGGTGGACAAAACATTGTTTTTTTGGTGGCAATGTGATCTACTACGGCATAGAAAGTTTAATGCACCCGAGACATAAGACAGTGCAGCAACCGTAAATCCATACTTAAATAGCCCCCAAAATAGAAAATAATTAAGTCCATATCAATGCAGTAGTTATGGAAAGGAATAAGACATTTATTCCCAGAAAATTATATAATACTCCAAGGAATCCACATTGCTGAATATCAACTGAGAAATGTTAAGGGAAAAATAACAAGATAGGTATTTTCTTTATCAATTAATCAAAGACTGCCAAAAAGATGATGACAAAAGCAGTAGGGAGCTTGAAATAGATCAATACATTTGAGGATCTAATCTAACCTGATATGATCTCTACCTCCATCAGCTTTAACTTTAGTGGTCACAAGAGTCTATAGTGCAGATAATCCCTCGTATCTAGCTCCTATAGAAACAATCACTCAATCACTATGACATAATTAATTACTGTAATCACTATGGATCATAATCTCACTTTATGTGAAAAAAGATGATGAGACTAAAGCTCAGCCTGATGTAATCCATTCATAGAGTTCACCATAATTAATTAATTTATCCTAGATTAACTAGTAATGCTGCTAGTTTCCTGCCTCTTCATTATTCTCTATCCTCCTGTTCATGCATGATTGAGGTTACTCATAACAAGTACAGAATGAAAGATGACAATAAATTAATTAACTTGATCTATATATATATATATACACACACAAATTAATTAACTTGACCAGGCAATTAACGAAGTCATCTGTCATTATTATATTCAATGGATGGTCGCCATCAACAATTGAGTCAAAGAGATTGAAACTCAAAAGGCTATATATATAATCGCTCTCTTCTATACGTTAAAGATGATAATTCATCTTTTTCTTATTCGTCTAGTTAATTAATAGGCTACTAAAGTCTGAGACGATAATTCAAGGTTATTATAATGTTTAAAGTTAATAACAAATTCAAATAATAAGACTGCATACTATTGAACTTGTTCAGATTAGACTTCGCGTATCATTGAGATTCTTCCTTATTGTTGTTGAATAAGTTCAAATGGCAATTTAGTACTGGTTGGGTCGGCTGTGCTAGGCCCAGGTCCATCTCCACATGACCACGGCCCATTAGGCGTCAGTCTCTCATGCAAACACAAAGATCTGCGTAAAGACCTAAACTTAGCATCTACGTCATATAAAAGGTATTATTCTGCCATGATACAAGTACAACAACACAACCCTAGTTTTTTCTCTGTTCTCTGCAATCAATTTCTTCTAAAAAAGACTGACTTCAGCGTTGGAGGGACCTTTCGGGAATCAATCTTCGGCGTGCCTTTATTTGTTTTGCAGGTATTCTTTAGCCGAAATCAATCAGAATCATGGATCTAAACAACAACGTTCAGCCCCAACAAAATCCGACTGAACCAAATGCTATCACTTGCAATTATAGGATAAGAAGCATGCGGTTTAAAAAGTGACTAGAAAAGACTGATCGGTAAAAGTTGTTTTTCCAAAACATGTCAAGCTCATTTTCTTGCTTTACAAACAAAAGGGGAAAAAGAAAAACAAAAGAAATAAGTTCCCATTTTTGATGGTGACTTGAGTTAGAAAACTCAAGAAAGAAAGGAAGCAAAGTCGAAAGAAGAGAAACATGGCCATAAAAATACCAGAAGACTTTTGAGGATAGAGTATACAGGTTAGATGGCTCAATAATTTAACAAAGCCTGCAATTGTAACATACTCATTTTCCAAATAATCTACATATATTATGATGAAGGATCTTTTTTTGGTACATATGATCCGAAATGAAATAAAAATTAATCTGAGGAACGTTCAAGGCACATAATCTAACAAGTTGTGATTAATTAAGGTTCAATATCTATTCCAAAAGGTTTCAAAGAAACAACGAATGAAATGTTCTCAAGTTAAAAGAACATTACTGCTTTCGTATACGCCAAATAATTGCAGTTCTGGGACGTCTTATCTTAATCTATGTCATTCTGAAAATGATGTGATAATATATAACTTGGTAATCACATATAGAAAATGAAAAACACAAGAAAAGAAGATAATAAAGTTCTAGGGTGGACAACGGCGAAATTATGAGGCATCTAACCCTAGTTTATTCCACACTGATGATGAGACAAGAAGACAAGAATGAGGGTTCCTGTTTCACTATCGAGTCATAGGAGAAAATATTTAAGTATCTCTAATTTCTCAGCCCTTATACTATCCCTTTTTTTTTTACTAAATTTTAGACTTTGTTTTGATGTTTTCCGTTTAGGTGTCCATGGTCTTGTACCCTAGCTACCTTGTCTGCATGTATTTTCCAAACATCTCATTTTGCCTCTATGTGATCAGGTTTATTAATAGAGGAAGAACAAGGCTTCCACAGGGCATATTATGGAGCGTGTTACATAAGTTTTGGTGTATTTTTATTCCAACTTTCGACATTCAAGATTTGGCACAATGGACTGGGCAGCCACTAAAAAGTTGTGCACGTGAATGTTCTACACACCATAATAATAAAAAGACATTAATGCTTCAAGTGGGAAAGAGAGATTGAGATGAAAAAGAAGTTACACAACTGGACATAGAAGACAAGAAGCTAAAGTTTAGATGGATTTGCGAAATAATCGATGATTGAAGAACTATAATTCAGATTATTATGTACAATTTCAGTCAAGAATCGCTCTTCAATTGGGCGAAACTACATGTAATTAAGCTATTCAGTTAGGATCGATAAGTTAAAACACAGATGGAGTAGTATTAAAGCCAAAATGGAACAAGTATGACATAACTCGTCAACTAAATTATCAACAAAAATCGAACTCCTGTGCTTTGTCTTCAAAAGTGAGATTGCGACAAGAAAGACATGGCTGATGGCTTTAATGCCCAAATAAGGGCACTGAAATCAACATGGTTAGTGTTTAATTAAGCATTTACAGAGCTGACAAGCAGTGGCTGATAGATTGTTATTTAAGTTATCTAAAAAGGCTGATGCATGACTAAGCACACAAATCAAAAGGGATACGGTTAGAAACAAGATCCTTTGTCTAATTTTATAGTGTTTTATTATGTTTCATTAATCTCAGCCATTTATTTATGCGGATCTCGCTTGAGCTCTGCATAAATAAACGTGGAACTTACACAAATAAATAACTGTGATTTATGAGACAGAATAAAACACCATAAAACTGAACAAATGATCTGAACTCATACGACTTAAGTAAATGTTGCGAATCTCGCATTAGATTTGACGTTGGAATAAATTTTATCTAATATGTCAATATTAAAATCATATTAACGTTAACAACTAAATAAAATTTTATTTTTGTTTTATTTAAAAGAAAAACATCAAAATTTATCCTACCTTCTAATGACGCTTTCGAATTTTAGAATCAGTACAATTGCATTAAATTCTTGTGCCACTTTAATTCATTCTTTCAGTACTTTTTCATTGATAAGTATGCAGTAATTTTGAAGTATTACACTACTAGATCCAGTGGCATTTAGAGCTACATGAATTGGTCAAAATTTGCTGAAAGGATCATCCCACAAACAAAGAGAAAAGTTCAAAGTTGTTCTCGTAATTTTCTGACAATAATTCAATAACCACACGTGCTTGGAGATCGGGACAAAAATGAACCGCTCCTACGAGCTCATCAGTTTTACGCTTTACACTAGCTAGGGTAACATGTATAGAAATCCATTCACTGAATATTTTCAATGCTGAAAGCAGTTTAGAAATGTTTTTCTTGTATTACGTTAGATTTTACTTGTTTGAATAATGATGTGCCATTTATTTTTTATTAAAAATGCCTGTTGATATGTTATAATAACATATCATATTAACATGATTATATTTTTAGACAATATCTTAAAATTAAAGAAGTGTTAATTTACAAAATAATCATTACGTTACGTTTTTACTACACACAAGAAAAGTTTTTTTTTTTTGTAAACTATTAGCTGTTTAATTTTAAATAATTAATATACATCAACAACAATACCAGTATGAATATTGCTGATGCGTTAATTTAAGAAGGTTCAATATTACACAACATTACGATAAAGAGATTGTTTCTAAATAACTCACATGAAAAGTGAGAAAAAGAAAGAAAGGGGAAATAAATAAATAAATATAATAAAAATAAGAAGAAAAAAAAGAAGAACAAGGAGAAAATAATTAATATCGAAGAATAGAATATTTCATATGTAAATAACGAATTGTAAGCTGTGTTGATTATTAGTCGATAGTGTACTATATTTGAAATAAATGAAAAGTTGATGATTTCATTTCAGCATTTGAAAAATTGTGATTTTCGTGTCTAGAGAAAAAAGACAGGAGAATAAGCCATCAATGTTGAGCCAACTTGAAGGGTACTTCAACTCAATCAGTGGAGTCCATCCATCAGCTTACATAAAATCATCGAGAGCATCGTTAAGAGAGTTTCTTTTCAAGAACTGAGAAGGTATCTTTGAGAAAGGTAAAGTTGGTCGGTCTTAGGAGAGACATGATAAATCTCTACAAGACAAGAGTAGATTGTTGACTGGAGTTTAGTTTTATGCTCTATCTTCAATTCTTCTATTTGTATTATCTCCAGCCTGAATGCAAAGTTTTTAAGACGACTCATCTTTCCTTAAATTGGACGGTAACGTGGATTCTAACGAGTAAGATATGATGTCGGGCGGACTGAACTGTAATGCTACATCACATGGTATGTCTAGCGAAAGTTGCTTCTGAAAATGATAGATCACTTGAACCCTTATCCTTACGTACAACCTCTGCACAACTTCCAAGTAGTAAGAAGCTAGCGCTTGGATGGTTTCTTCCTTTATATTCTCTGGTGCAATCTTGTTTCCTAAAGTTGCCATCGCCGAACCTCTCATACCTACAAAAATATGAACTGGGAAACAGCCACATGAAGGAACACTTGTGCTCGCAACCTTTTTCCCTATTCACAATCAAACATGCATGTAAGTTCATAATGGTTTCAAGTACAAGATTCAAGGTAAATTACAGTTTATGAGTTCATTTCATGTTCCCGAAACTGAGAAGGATCATATAATATAAACATTATCGTACAATAAATGGAAGAAAAATTCTTCAAATGTAAACCAATTCATTATCTGCGGTTATATTGGCGAACTCAAGTATCAAAACTCTAAAGGTCCAAAAGGAAGCAACATTTCCAGTGAACAGTAAAAAATCTGCAGGGAATCTTCGACTCTGGAAGATAAGCCTACCAGAAATTGTGCTATGGCAGGAACAGGAAGCATACTGGAGGTAGTGGCGGCTAGTAACATTCTATTTTGATCAATTCTAGTCGAGAAGACAATGTCATGTGCTAGCAATTGAGGTTCCAAGAAAATAGCATGACAACAAGGTGTTCACCATTTCTTGGAGTACTGGCTTTAAGGAAATATCACACCAACGTACATGCTATGCATAGAAAAAAGTGTTAATTCTTTCTTACATCGTAAATTACAGGATCTTAGAATCTAATAAATTTTCACAATAACATAAGCATACCTTAATCCATCATGTTTTCGATACTTTCCGAACAGATAATTTTCAATAATCTTTGCAAGATATTCTTGGATTGTGTTTTCTCTCTCTTAGCCTTTATTTCGTTATTTTCCGTATATGTTTGATAGAGAGATACCTGAAAGACTTTATAGGTAGAAAGAGAGAGGTAGTTATTCATTTAAAAATTCAAACAATATCTCTTTTCATTATCATTATCTTTACATTCCATCAATGTAAATACATCATACTATTTATTTTAAATAAACCTAATATCTCTTTACTCAAATAACTAATGAGATTTAATATACTTAAATAATTAAACCAAAATATATGGGTCACATATAATGAAATTATTTAACAGTCTCCCACTTGGCTCATATAACTTAATCATGGTTTAACAATATAATATAATATGCATGTAATAAAACTTAAATCCCCTTTATTTTCTTTAGGCGCAACGTTAATCATAATTAAGTAATAAAACTAGAAAGGATCATAACGGTTGTATATCTTTTAATGTGACATACATCCTTCTATGCATCACAAAACTAGTTCATAACTTAATATGATCTATTATGAGATATATCTTAATGGTTCAACAATAA